>SJYW01043187.1:179785-272584 GCA_006410735.1 Raphicerus campestris | reverse complement strand
AAGCCTCTTGATGAAAGTGAAAGAGGAGAGTGAAAAAGTTGGCTTAAAGCTCAATATTCAGAAAACAAAGATCATGGCATCTGGTCCCATCACGTCATGGCAAATAGATGGGGAAACAGTGTCAGACTTTATTTTTTGGGGCTCCAAAATCACTGCAGATGGTGGCTGCAGCCATTAAATTAAAAGACACTCATTGGAAGGAAAGTTATGAGCAACCTAGATAACATATTGAAAAGCAGAGACATTACTTTGCCAATAAAAGTCCGTCTAGCCAAGGCTATTGTTTTTCCAGTAGTCTTGTATGGATGTGAGAGTTGGACTGTGAAGAAAGTGCTGAAGAATTGATGCTTTTGAACTGTGGTGTTGGAGAAGACTCCTGAGAGTCCTATGGCCTGCAAGGAGATCCAGCCAGTCCATTCTAAATGAAATCAGTCTTGGGTGTTCTTTGGAAGGAATGATGCTAAAGCTGAAACTCCAGTACTTTGGCTAACTCATGTGAAGAGTTGACTCATTGGAAAAGACTCTGATGCTGGGAGGGATTGGGGGCAGGAGGAGAAAGGGACAACAGGGGAATGAGATGGCTGGATGACATCACTGACTCAATGGATGTGAGTTTGATTGAACTCCAGGCATTGGTGATGGACAGGGAGGCCTGGTGTGCTGCAATTCATGGGGTTGCAAAGAGTTGGACACGACTGAATGAATGAACTGAATTGAATGGGGCTGGCTGCCATGATCTTAGTTTCTTTTAATATTTAGTTTAAGCTGGCTCTGTTGCTCTCTTCCTTCACCCTCATCAATAGGCTTTTTATTTAGTTCACTTCGCTTTTTGCCAGTAGAGTGGTATCATCAGCATATTTGAGGTTGCTGATGTATCTTCCACATGTCTTAATTCCAGCTTGTAATTCATCCAGCCTGGCATTTTCATGATATGCTCAGCATATAGATTAAACAAATAGGGTAACAGCAGACAGACCTGTTATACTTCTTTCTCAATCTTGAACCAATCAGTTGTTCTATACAGGGTTCTAACTGTTGCTTCTTGACCCACATACTGATTTCTCAGGAGACAGGTAAGATGGTTTGTTAATCCCATCTCTTTAAGAGCTTTTCATAGTTTATTATCCTATTCATGGGGCTTCCCTGGTAGCTCATCTGCTAAAGAATCTTTCTGCACTGCAGGAGCCCCTGGTTCAATTCCTAGGTTGGAAAAATCCACTGTAGAAGGGATAGGTTACCCACCCCAGTATTCCTGGCCTCTCCTGGTGGCTCAACTGATGAAGAATATACCTGCGATGTGGGGGACCTGGGTTCAATCCCTGGATTAGGAAGATCCCCTGGAGAAGGTAACAGCTACCCACTCCAATACACTCAGTCAAAAGCTTTGGTGTAGTTGATGAAACAGAGGTAGGTGTTTTTCTGGAATTCCCTAGCTTTATCTATGATCCAGCAAATGTTGGCAATTTGATCTCTGGTTCCTCTTCCTTTTAAAATTCTGTTTCTACATTCTCTTCCTTTTCTAAGCCCAACTTTATGAAATAAATAAACTATTTAATAAAGCTGGCTTTGTTACATAAACCCAGCTTTATTTATTAATAAACTCAGTTTTATTAAAAATATATTACATATATTAAATATATACCCAAGCAATTAGTATGCACTGTTGGTTCAGATAATGTCTAAATATATGCCTTTAAAACTGACCTATTTTGTGAGTTTAAGAATCAGTAAGCAAATATGACTTGCCAGTATACAAAGAATTTGTATGTTTATGTATTGGAAGAACAGACTAATATATCAGAATAATTTATTATATTGTATGATATACAAAAGCCAATTTCCCCTACAGACGTAATGAGTGATGTAGAAAATAAGCAATGCTTATAAACACTGGAGTGCCATTCAATTATATATTATACAATAATTTGGATATATATTCTTTTTCTATAAATACTATATAAATAAGTATAAAACATGAATTATTATTGCAATATTTTTAACATGAAAACATGTCAATATGAATTCTAATTTAGTCATCATATAGAATGGTTTCATAGAATCTATCAGCATTTATATAAAAGCTCTTCAAATACAACTGAGATTTTATGAGAGGTTGCATCATTTATTTTGAATGATAAAGCAGTCCTTGAAAACTGGTAGGAAGTTTGCATTATTTCAGTGTGGCATAAATTTATATTTTTTGTTTTCCATTATGCAATGATAGTGTCACAACAAAGCTTTCTGACATGAGGAAAACCTATTTTTAGGCAATTTATTTGGAGCTTTCATACATATATATACACACTTTCAGTCTGTATACCTTTACTTTGTATACCTTCACTTTCAGCCTATGTGTGTCCTTACATCTAAAGTGAGTCACCACCAGCACCATTTGTTAATGAGACTAAACTTTCCCTGTTGTACATTCTTGACATTCTTCCTGAGTATCAGTTGACTATATATACATGTATTCATTTATGAGCTCCTGTTCAGTTCTACTGGTCTACATTTCTGTCATTGTGCTAATATCATACTGTTTTACATTCTACAGCTTTGTGATATGTTTTGAAATCAGAAAGTGTGAGACCTCTAGCTTGGTTGTTTCTCTCTCTCTCTCTCTTTTTTTTTTTTTTTTTGGCTATTTAGATCTTTGAAAGTTTAATGTGAATTTTAGATTATTTTTTCATTTCTGTAAAAACTACCATTGAGTTTTTGATGTGAATTGTATTGACTCTGTAACTCTCTTTGCATCATACAAATATTTTAACATTATTCTTCAAATTCTTAAATGTGGCATGTCTTACCATTTATTTCTGTCTTCTTTAACTTTTTAAAAGATTTGTAGTTTTCAGTGTACAATTTTATTTTACTTTATTTATTAATTGTATTCCTAAACATTTCTTTGTTTGCATGCATGTCAAATCACTACAGTCATATCTGACTCTTTATGACCCTATTGACTGTAGCCTGCCAAGTTCCTCCATCCATAAGATTCTCCAGGCTAGAATACAGGAGTGAGTTGCCATTCCTTTCTCCAGGGGATCTTCCCAACCCAGGGACTGAACCCATATCCTTGTAAATTGAATTCAGTTCAGTTCAGTTCAGTTCAGTTCAGTCACTCAGTTGTGTCTGACTATTTCTGACCCCATGAATCACAATACACCAAGCTTCCCTGTCCATCACCAGCTCCCAGAGTTCACTCAGACTCACATCCATCGAGTGAGTGATGCCATCCAGCCATCTCATCCTCTGTCGTCCCCTTCTCCTCCTGCCCCCAATCCCACCCAGCATTAGAGTCTTTTCCAATGGGTCAGCTCTTCACATGAGGTGGCCAAAGTACTGGAGTTTCAGCTTTAGCATCATTCCTTCTAAAGGAATTCCCAGGGCTGATCTCCTTCAGAGGGGACTGGTTGGCTCTCCTTGCAATCCAAGGGACTCTCAAGAGTCTTCTCCAACAGCATATTTCAAAAGCATCAATTCTTCGGTGCCCAGCCTTCTTCACAGTCCAACTCTCATATCCATACATGACTACTGGAAAAAACATAGCCTTGACTAGACGAACCTTAGTTGGCAAAGTAATGTCTCTGCTTTTGAATATGCTATCTAGGTTGGTGATAACTTTTCTTCCAAGGAGTGTCTTTTAATTTCATGGCTGCAGTCACTATCTGCATTGATTTTGGAGCCCCAAAAAATAAAGTCTGACACTGTTTCCAATGTTTCCCCAGCTATTTCCCGTGAAGTGGTGGGATCAGATGCCATAATCTTCGTTTTCTGAATGTTGATCTTTAAGTCAACTTTTTCACTCTCCACTTTCACTTTCATCAAGAGGTTTTTTAGCTCCTCTTCACTTTCTGCCATAAGGGTGGTGTCATCTGTATATCTGAGGTTACTGATATTTCTCCCGGAAATCTTGATGCCAGCTTATTCTTTCAGCCCATCATTTCTCATGATGTATTCTGCACATAAGTTAAGTAAGCAGGGTGACAATATACAGCCTTGACATACTCCATTTCCTATTTGGAACCAGTCTGTTGTTCCATGTCCAGTTCTATCTGTTGTTTCCTGAACTACATACACATTTCTCAAGAGGCAGGTCAGGTGGTCTGCTAGTACCATCTCTTTCAGAATTTTCCACAGTTTATTGTGATCTACACAGTCAAAGGCTTTGGCATAGTCAATCAAGCAGAAATAGATGTTTTTCTGGAACTCTCTTGCTTTTTCCATGATCCAGTGGATGTTGGCAATTTGATCTCTGGTTCCTCTGCTTTTTCTAGAAGCAGCTTGAACATCAGGCAGTTCATGGTTCATGTATTGCTGAAGCCTGGCTTGGAGAATTTTGAGCATTATTTTACTAGCATGTGAGATGAGTGCAATTGTGCGGTAGTTTGAGCATTCTTTGGCATTTCCTTTCTTTGGAATTTGAATGAACACTAACCTTTTCCAGTCCTGTGGCCATGATTATATTCAATGGCAGAAAAAGTGGTGAGATGAAATGAGCACAACTTTACACTATAAGGATGTGGATGATGTAAGTTCATTTAACCATTTTTATTAACTAAGAGCCTTAAAAAAATTAACTTTTAACTGTAAATTTCAATAATAATCCAAAATAAAGGAAAAATTTAAGAAAATTGAATTATCATAATTTATTTATAATGAGAAGAAAAAGGAAAACAATATAATGCCCAACAAGGTTAATACTAGTTTAAAACAGCCAAAGACATACATGCTGTGGATTTTCTGACTTGATACACCATTAAAAAGCATGATTCTCTGTAACTTGTTTCATTTCATATATTATAGTATTTTTCAGGGTCTTTTCAATAATAAACACTTTTTTACTTTATTGTAAGAGAAGGTACTATGAAATGCATTTGATTATGCATTATAGTATAATACTTATATAAAGAAGTAAACATTTATAAATTTGAGGGTTAAAAATTGTTATACCAGAAGAAACAAAACCAAACACAAAAGAGGCTATTTGTCTACCTACCTACAATCTATCTTTACCATTTGAGGATTCCATATTTGTGAATTTGTTTACTCTAAAATTTGTATATAGTCCCAAGTCAACATTCATGTAATTTTCACACTCATATTCAGACATTTTGCTAAAACACACTGATACTCAAATATTTTGCTAAAGGCAGCAAAAAATTTGACTGCTAATGTATAACATTTCCAGCTGATAGAACAGGCAACATTCTGCCTTTTTGTAGCTATCATATGCAAAACTGTTGTCCTTTTCACACTTTATTTTGTAACATGTTTCTCAGATTTTTTGTGTGTGTTTGTTAGTGATTTTGCTGTTTAAGATGGACCCTAGTCATAGTGCTAACGGTTATCTAGTATTCCTAGAGTAAGAAAGTTGTTATGTGGCATGCAAAGAAAATAAGTGTTCTCAAAAAAAAGAAAAGAAGTGTTTTCTGTAAGCTTTGTTCATGTATGAGTAGCAGTAATGTTGACCTTGAGTTTAATGCTGGGGAATCAACATTATACGTTACATATTTTCAAATAGCACCATGCCTAAAACAAGTTACCTACAGATAAGTTGATGGAAATTTTAGGAGCGGAGTTTGGCAGGAACCTAACCCTATACTTCTAAGAGCAGTTCTTCCGTATTTACTAAATCAGTGTTTGTGGTGATTTTCTTTTAGAACATAACTTGCAATTAACAAGAACTGACTATATCTATTTAGCTGTCTATCTGAATTTTCTAATGACAATACGGTATTGTGAATCATCAGAAATTTAAGATGTTTTTCAATAAATGCTATTGTAATAACAACTTGATGACAGTATAGGAGCAGTAATATTTGACCTTATGCTTTTTTGATAAATGCATATTTACAAGTGCTTCTCCATTGAGGACTACAGTGACAGATTAGGAACCAGTAGGATTTCCATGAAGTGAGGTCACTTTTCTTCAGTGAATCATTATGAAGAATTACAGTAATTTTATGCCACAGATGAAGAACAAATAGATCCCTAGCCTGAGACATAGGGCCAATCTTCAGTGTACTGCAGCTTTTGCCATCATTAATGTTTCTGTCTATTGATAAATAGAAAAGCCTACCTGAAGTTCCTGGTACATCTGTGATTTGGATCTTAGAAAGCTGTCTTCTGGAATGGAACAGTCTTGGTCATGTGGGAAAATAAACAAATATATAACCATCTTAGATACTGAGTTCTAAATGCAATTACTTCCATCTGAACAACTACCATTTCCATAAGCTCTGAGTATCAACATTTTAAGAACTGCTCTGAGTTAAATATGCAGAAGAAAAGTGTTGATAGGCTTACAATGTGGTAAAGTTCTTGAATGAATGTATATGATAAAAATTAGACAGTATAGAGTCAAAAGTGTGTTGACACAGGAAAGATTCATTTGTATATCATGTGAATTACTGAAATTTCTGATTTATATTATATTATTAGAACAATCCTATGGGGAAAAAAGCTGATCTCATCCAAATGCATTTTTGTTATACTATAATTCTAGTTTCATGAAGTAAACTAAACCTAAAGACCAGCAAACCTAAACACTTCAGAACACAACTGATGATATGTTTGTTGTTTCTGATAAAGTTGTTTTAATTTTCTTTGCTTATTTTTCAGCATTCATAATTGTTTTGGAACTTAAAACTTCATTAACATGTGGTACTAATATTTTATCTCTTCTGGGTTCATTTATCCCATTTAAAAGTAACTGAGCAGATAGGAGAAAAGTATATCTACAATTATTGATGTAGGCTTCTCTGCCCATGGGATTTCCTAGGCAAGAATACTGGAGTAGGTTGTCATTTCCTTCTCCAAGGGATCTTACTGACCTAGGGATCAAACCGATGTCTCCTGCATTGGCAGGCAGATTCTTTATCACTGAGTAACCAAGGAAGCCAATACATACAATGGTATCCTATAAAATATTGTTTTTATTTTAAGATGTCTATTCTATTAAATTATAATTTAAAAAAGCTTGTACTTTTTAAAGTCAGATGATAATCAGCCTAAGGGACTATGCTAAAAAATTAATTCTGCTGTTTCGAAAACAGAAGTCTCAACATAGATTTTATTTTCATCTTTGCAACTTTTAAAAAAACAAAGGAAACTTGGCCAAGAAAAAAGAATTCATTCAGTTTATGCCACAATTTATTTCAAGATATGTAAAACTTTTATTAGTTTACANGAATTTGAATGAACACTAACCTTTTCCAGTCCTGTGGCCATGATTATATTCAATGGCAGAAAAAGTGGTGAGATGAAATGAGCACAACTTTACACTATAAGGATGTGGATGATGTAAGTTCATTTAACCATTTTTATTAACTAAGAGCCTTAAAAAAATTAACTTTTAACTGTAAATTTCAATAATAATCCAAAATAAAGGAAAAATTTAAGAAAATTGAATTATCATAATTTATTTATAATGAGAAGAAAAAGGAAAACAATATAATGCCCAACAAGGTTAATACTAGTTTAAAACAGCCAAAGACATACATGCTGTGGATTTTCTGACTTGATACACCATTAAAAAGCATGACTCTCTGTAACTTGTTTCATTTCATATATTATAGTATTTTTCAGGGTCTTTTCAATAATAAACACTTTTTTACTTTATAGTAAGAGAAGGTACTATGAAATGCATTTGATTATGCATTATAGTATAATACTTATGTAAAGAAGTAAACATTTATAAATTTGAGGGTTAAAAATTGTTATACCAGAAGAAACAAAACCAAACACAAAAGAGGCTATTTGTCTACCTACCTACAATCTATCTTTACCATTTGAGGATTCCATATTTGTGAATTTGTTTACTCTAAAATTTGTATATAGTCCCAAGTCAACATTCATGTAATTTTCACACTCATATTCAGACATTTTGCTAAAACACACTGATACTCAAATATTTTGCTAAAGGCAGCAAAAAATTTGACTGCTAATGTATAACATTTCCAGCTGATAGAACAGGCAACATTCTGCCTTTTTGTAGCTATCATATGCAAAACTGTTGTCCTTTTCACACTTTATTTTGTAACATGTTTCTCAGATTTTTTGTGTGTGTTTGTTAGTGATTTTGCTGTTTAAGATGGACCCTAGTCATAGTGCTAACGGTTATCTAGTATTCCTAGAGTAAGAAAGTTGTTATGTGGCATGCAAAGAAAATAAGTGTTCTCAAAAAAAAAGAAAAGAAGTGTTTTCTGTAAGCTTTGTTCATGTATGAGTAGCAGTAATGTTGACCTTGAGTTTAATGCTGGGGAATCAACATTATACGTTACATATTTTCAAATAGCACCATGCCTAAAACAAGTTACCTACAGATAAGTTGATGGAAATTTTAGGAGCGGAGTTTGGCAGGAACCTAACCCTATACTTCTAAGAGCAGTTCTTCCGTATTTACTAAATCAGTGTTTGTGGTGATTTTCTTTTAGAACATAACTTGCAATTAACAAGAACTGACTATATCTATTTAGCTGTCTATCTGAATTTTCTAATGACAATACGGTATTGTGAATCATCAGAAATTTAAGATGTTTTTCAATAAATGCTATTGTAATAACAACTTGATGACAGTATAGGAGCAGTAATATTTGACCTTATGCTTTTTTGATAAATGCATATTTACAAGTGCTTCTCCATTGAGGACTACAGTGACAGATTAGGAACCAGTAGGATTTCCATGAAGTAGTTCTTCAATGAATCATTATGAAGAATTACAGTAATTTTATGCCACAGATGAAGAACAAATAGATCCCTAGCCTGAGACATAGGGCCAATCTTCAGTGTACTGCAGCTTTTGCCATCATTAATGTTTCTGTCTATTGATAAATAGAAAAGCCTACCTGAAGCTCCTGGTACATCTGTGATTTGGATCTTAGAAAGCTGTCTTCTGGAATGGAACAGTCTTGGTCATGTGGGAAAATAAACAAATATATAACCATCTTAGATACTGAGTTCTAAATGCAATTACTTCCATCTGAACAACTACCATTTCCATAAGCTCTGAGTATCAACATTTTAAGAACTGCTCTGAGTTAAATATGCAGAAGAAAAGTGTTGATAGGCTTACAATGTGGTAAAGTTCTTGAATGAATGTATATGATAAAAATTAGACAGTATAGAGTCAAAAGTGTGTTGACACAGGAAAGATTCATTTGTATATCATGTGAATTACTGAAATTTCTGATTTATATTATATTATTAGAACAATCCTATGGGGAAAAAAGCTGATCTCATCCAAATGCATTTTTGTTATACTATAATTCTAGTTTCATGAAGTAAACTAAACCTAAAGACCAGCAAACCTAAACACTTCAGAACACAACTGATGATATGTTTGTTGTTTCTGATAAAGTTGTTTTAATTTTCTTTGCTTATTTTTCAGCATTCATAATTGTTTTGGAACTTAAAACTTCATTAACATGTGGTACTAATATTTTATCTCTTCTGGGTTCATTTATCCCATTTAAAAGTAACTGAGCAGATAGGAGAAAAGTATATCTACAATTATTGATGTAGGCTTCTCTGCCCATGGGATTTCCTAGGCAAGAATACTGGAGTAGGTTGTCATTTCCTTCTCCAAGGGATCTTACTGACCTAGGGATCAAACCGATGTCTCCTGCATTGGCAGGCAGATTCTTTATCACTGAGTAACCAAGGAAGCCAATACATACAATGGTATCCTATAAAATATTGTTTTTATTTTAAGATGTCTATTCTATTAAATTATAATTTAAAAAAGCTTGTACATTTTAAAGTCAGATGATAATCAGCCTAAGGGACTATGCTAAAAAATTAATTCTGTTTCGAAAACAGAAGTCTCAACATAGATTTTATTTTCATCTTTGCAACTTTTAAAAAAACAAAGGAAACTTGGCCAAGAAAAAAGAATTCATTCAGTTTATGCCACAATTTATTTCAAGATATGTAAAACTTTTATTAGTTTACAACTATTTCTCAAAATAATATCAAGCACAAGCCAAATGCAAAAAAAAAAAAAAGCTTTATACACAACAAAGTAGTATCCCCCTCAACCAGTAAAACTAATATAAGAAAATAAAGTGCTACTTTCTTCTAAACAACAAATGTCACTCTAATCAATAGAAGTTTTTTAATAGTAGTCTGAAATGACATATTGTCTTAATATTTTTGTAAAGGTATTTGAAACGTCACCATAATCTTTCTGCATACCTATTGTTTCTATTTCAATGTAGGAATGAAAAGAACTGTTTAAAGGAGATTATTTAACTCTGTGTTGTTCAGGGTGAAGTTACAAAGATGACAGCATAAAACTCTAGAAAAATGGTTAATCAGTTTTAGAAATTAAGACATGCGAGAGCCTGTTTTATGGACCAAAAAGGTCAAATTTAAAACAAAAGCACATTTTCTTTGGTGTCACAGACTATACCATGATTTTATTTCAAGGTTTTGAAAGAAAAATAATACAGTAGATTTTTTTCAAATGCTATATGTCAAGTTAAAATCCTAATGCTGCAAGACTCCACACTTAAGCTGTGAGAGTGGAACTGTCTATAATTATTTTCACTATTTAGTTCTCAGAAGCTTGTTTTCCTTGAATCACACTCTAAGAGATACGGATTTAACTCAATATTTGCAGCATGAAGAGAAACCGTATTTGCCACACATAAAGTTGGAAAGCAAAGAAATGAAAACTCATCTCTATCTAATATGACTGAACTTGTGGAAAATGAAGTCCAAGAACAGGTCAATGTCAGTATTGTTCATTTTTTAAAGGTGATTTTTATGACTTTCGTAATGTTGTAAAACTTGTCAAAGGCCTTGCAATAGCCTAAACTGCCTGTTTCTAGGATAAATAATCTTGCTTTCAATAAAGCTGAAACTCCAGTACTTTGGCCATCTCATGTGAAGAGCTGACTCACTGGAAAAAACTCTGATGCTGGGAGGGATTGGAGGCAGGAGGAGAGGGGGACGACCGAGGATGAGATGGCTGGATGGCATCACAGACTCAATGGATGCGAGTCTGAGTGAACTCCGGGAGTTGGTGATGGACAAGGAGGCCTGGCGTGCTGCGATTCATGGGGTCGCAAAGAGTTGGACACGACTGAGTGACTGAACTGATGTGAACTGAACTATTTTATTTACACTCAATCTGAAAATAGGATATAAAACTAAAGAGAAATATGCTGCTTTATCTAACAATTATAAAGAAATTTTAGAGTGATCATAAATTCAAATTACAATTTTAGTGTACCAAGGAGTAGTATTTGCCAATGTGAGTGACAAAAACCTTGATGAATGATGGTTTAACCAACTTCAGAAGTCAGACAACTGGAGCATTGGATGAGTTGCTCAAAATATACATCTTCATCTTTCCACTTCACTGTTTCAAGAGAATAGGGTGCATCCTTATACTTGTGTTTTCATGGTTGAAAGATGATTGCTTCAGTTCCAATCATCTAATCCAAAACTGAGACTAACAGAAAGGGGAAGGTGATAGAGAACATGCTTTTTTGTTCTGTCTCTGTTTGCAAAAACAGGAAACACTTCCTGCTAAACTACTCATTTCCAGTGGATACATACTTATAGACTATTGGTAAAGACACTGAGAAATGGTCGAAAAAGAGACCGGGGATCTGAATAGTGAGGTTTGTGATTATGTATATTAGGCATAGGAAAAAAAAAGAGGGAGAGAGAAAAGGGATTTTGGCCCTGAGTATCCAGTGTGAGTTATACTTAAATTTGAGAGTTTGAGTACCACAAAAGAAAACATAACCACTCAATAACCTTGCTCTTACAAGTTTTTGAGTGTGTCATCCCACTTATCTAAATGATCTTGTATCATCCCCATTTCAATGAATAGGTGTTATTCACATAGATTATTTTATTCAGTCCAGTAGCTTATGGTGAACAATGTCAGATTTGTTATTTCCAAAGAAGATTTAGGTTTGGGACCAGGGACTATGCTGGATCACTCAAGAGATCCAGCATAGCAGAGTTTTATTAAACTTTGCATAGCAGAGTTTTATTAAAGTAAAAAGGGACAGAGAAAGATTCTGACATAGACATCAGAAGGGGGACAGAGAGTGCCCCCCTTCCTAATCTTAGCAAGGGAGCTATATACATTTTTAATTGGTTATTACAATAAATCAAAACAAGGTCTCAAGGCTGTAAAGACCTTCCTAGACCCACTCCCACAATTTACATTTTAAGACTGCAGGATTAGAACTAACAATAGAAATATCTTATCAGATCTACTCTCATAATATACATTTTAAGATAACAGGATTAGTTAGAAGGTTTTCAAAGAGAAACTGGCTCAAGCAGGATACATTCAGTCAGTTCAGTTTAGTCACTCAGTCATGTCTGACTCTTTGTGAACACATGGACTGCAGCACACCAGTCCATCATCAACTCTCAGAGTTTACGCAAACTCACGTCCATCGAGTCAGTGATACCATCCAAACCAGCTCATCCTCTGTCGTCCCCTTCTACTCTTGCCTTCAATCTTTCCCAGCATCAGGGTCTTTTCCAATAAGTCAGTTCTTGCATCAGGTGGACAAAGTATTGGAGCTATAGCTTCAGCATCAGTCCTTTCAATGAGTATTCAAGACTGATTTCCTTTAGGATGGACTGGTTGCAAGGGACTCTCAAGAGTCTTCTCCAACACCACCGTTCAAAAGCATCAATTCTTCAGCACTCAGCTTTCTTTACAGTCCAACTCTCACATCCATACATGACTACTGGAAAAACCATGGCTTTGACAAGATGGACCTTTGTCGGCAAAGTAATATCTCTGCTTTTTAATATACTGTCTAGGTTGGTCATAACTTTCCTTCCAAGGAGCGATTGCAGTCACCATCTGCAGTGATTTGGGGGCCCAGAAAAATAAAGTCTGCCACTGCTTCCACTGTTTCCTCATCTATTTGCCATGAAGTCATGGGACCGGATGCCATGATCTTCGTTTTCTGAATGTTAAGCTTTAAGCCAACTTTTTCACTCTCCTCTCTCACTTTCATGAAGAGGCTCTTTAGTTCCTTTTCACTTTCTGCTATAAGGATGGTGTCATCTGCACATAGAGGTTACTGACATTTCTCCTGGCAATCTTGATTCTAGTTTCTGCTTCATCCAGCCTGGTATTTCACATGACATACTCTGCATATAAGTTAAATAAGCAGTTAAATAAGTTAAATATACAGCCCTTTAATAAATATATTTACCCCCTAATAAATATACATATTCCTTTCCAGATCTGGAACCAGTCTGTTGTTCTATGTCCAATTCTACCTGTTGCTTCTTGACCTGTATCCAAATTTCTCAGGAGGCAGGTCAGGTGGTCAGGTATTCCCAATCTCTTGAATTTTCCAGCTTGTTGTGATCCACACAGTGAAAGGCTTTGGCAATCTCAATAAAGCAGAAATACATATTTTTCTGGAACTCTTGCTTTTTCAATAATTGAATGGATGTTGGCAATTTGATCTCTGGTTCCTCTGCCTTTTCTAAAACCAGCTTGAACATCTGGAAATTCATAGTTCACGCAATGTTGAAGCCCAGCTGGGAGAATTTTTAGCATTACTTTGTCAGCATGTGAGATGAGTGCAATTGTATGGTAGTTTGAGCATGTTTTGGCATTGCCTTTCTTTGGGATTGGAAGGAAAACTGACTTTTTCCAGTCCTGTGGCCACTGCTGAGTTTTCCAAATTTGCTGGCAACTTGAGTGCAGTAGTTTCACAGCTTCATTATTAAAATTTGGAAGTACTTACTTGGAATTTACCTCCTCTAGATTTGTTCATAGGAATGATTCCTAAGGCCCGCTTGACTTTGCATTTCAGGATGTCTGCCTCTAGGTGAGTGATCACAACATTGTGATTATATAATCCTTAGTACAGAGTTTAAGCTGAGTTGTATTATTACAAAATCATCATCTCTGGGTTTAAAGAAAAAATGTTTTATGTGACTAATAAAATAAATCACATAAAACTAAAAATGTTTTATGTGATTAATTAATGTAGAAAAAAAAAATTGTCCTTTCCTCCTCCTTGAGAATTCCAGGACCATATCTCCTCCTTGAGGGCCCCCAGACTTCTTATCAACCTACCTAGAAATTGACTCTCTCATAAACTTTTATTTGAATAATTAAGTAATATACTCAAATTCTCATTACTAGAGTTTTGCCAAGAAAATGGACTGGTTATAGCAAACACCCTCTTCCAACAACACAAGAGAAGACTCTACACATGGACATCACCAGATGGTCAACACTGAAATCAGATTGATTATATTCTGTGCAGCCAACGATGGAGAAGCTCTATACAGTCAACAAAAACAAAACCGGGAGCTGACTGTGGCTCAGATCATGAACTCCTTATTACCAAATTCAGACTTAAATTGAAGAAAGCAGGGAAAACAGCTAGACCATTCAGGTATGACCTAAATCAAATCCCTTATGATTATAGAGTGGAAGTGAGAAATAGATTTAAGGGCCTAGATCTGATGGATAGGGTGCCTGATGAACTATTGAATGANCAGGGTGAAGTTACAAAGATGACAGCATAAAACTCTAGAAAAATGGTTAATCAGTTTTAGAAATTAAGACATGCGAGAGCCTGTTTTATGGACCAAAAAGGTCAAATTTAAAACAAAAGCACATTTTCTTTGGTGTCACAGACTATACCATGATTTTATTTCAAGGTTTTGAAAGAAAAATAATACAGTAGATTTTTTTCAAATGCTATATGTCAAGTTAAAATCCTAATGCTGCAAGACTCCACACTTAAGCTGTGAGAGTGGAACTGTCTATAATTATTTTCACTATTTAGTTCTCAGAAGCTTGTTTTCCTTGAATCACACTCTAAGAGATACGGATTTAACTCAATATTTGCAGCATGAAGAGAAACCGTATTTGCCACACATAAAGTTGGAAAGCAAAGAAATGAAAACTCATCTCTATCTAATATGACTGAACTTGTGGAAAATGAAGTCCAAGAACAGGTCAATGTCAGTATTGTTCATTTTTTAAAGGTGATTTTTATGACTTTCGTAATGTTGTAAAACTTGTCAAAGGCCTTGCAATAGCCTAAACTGCCTGTTTCTAGGATAAATAATCTTGCTTTCAATAAAGCTGAAACTCCAGTACTTTGGCCATCTCATGTGAAGAGCTGACTCACTGGAAAAAACTCTGATGCTGGGAGGGATTGGAGGCAGGAGGAGAGGGGGACGACCGAGGATGAGATGGCTGGATGGCATCACAGACTCAATGGATGTGAGTCTGAGTGAACTCCGGGAGTTGGTGATGGACAAGGAGGCCTGGCGTGCTGCGATTCATGGGGTCGCAAAGAGTTGGACACGACTGAGTGACTGAACTGATGTGAACTGAACTATTTTATTTACACTCAATCTGAAAATAGGATATAAAACTAAAGAGAAATATGCTGCTTTATCTAACAATTATAAAGAAATTTTAGAGTGATCATAAATTCAAATTACAATTTTAGTGTACCAAGGAGTAGTATTTGCCAATGTGAGTGACAAAAACCTTGATGAATGATGGTTTAACCAACTTCAGAAGTCAGACAACTGGAGCATTGGATGAGTTGCTCAAAATATACATCTTCATCTTTCCACTTCACTGTTTCAAGAGAATAGGGTGCATCCTTATACTTGTGTTTTCATGGTTGAAAGATGATTGCTTCAGTTCCAATCATCTAATCCAAAACTGAGACTAACAGAAAGGGGAAGGTGATAGAGAACATGCTTTTTTGTTCTGTCTCTGTTTGCAAAAACAGGAAACACTTCCTGCTAAACTACTCATTTCCAGTGGATACATACTTATAGACTATTGGTAAAGACACTGAGAAATGGTCGAAAAAGAGACCGGGGATCTGAATAGTGAGGTTTGTGATTATGTATATTAGGCATAGGAAAAAAAAAGAGGGAGAGAGAAAAGGGATTTTGGCCCTGAGTATCCAGTGTGAGTTATACTTAAATTTGAGAGTTTAAGTACCACAAAAGAAAACATAACCACTCAATAACCTTGCTCTTACAAGTTTTTGAGTGTGTCATCCCACTTATCTAAATGATCTTGTATCATCCCCATTTCAATGAATAGGTGTTATTCACATAGATTATTTTATTCAGTCCAGTAGCTTATGGTGAACAATGTCAGATTTGTTATTTCCAAAGAAGATTTAGGTTTGGGACCAGGGACTATGCTGGATCACTCAAGAGATCCAGCATAGCAGAGTTTTATTAAACTTTGCATAGCAGAGTTTTATTAAAGTAAAAAGGGACAGAGAAAGATTCTGACATAGACATCAGAAGGGGGACAGAGAGTGCCCCCCTTCCTAATCTTAGCAAGGGAGCTATATACATTTTTAATTGGTTATTACAATAAATCAAAACAAGGTCTCAAGGCTGTAAAGACCTTCCTAGACCCACTCCCACAATTTACATTTTAAGACTGCAGGATTAGAACTAACAATAGAAATATCTTATCAGATCTACTCTCATAATATACATTTTAAGATAACAGGATTAGTTAGAAGGTTTTCAAAGAGAAACTGGCTCAAGCAGGATACATTCAGTCAGTTCAGTTTAGTCACTCAGTCATGTCTGACTCTTTGTGAACACATGGACTGCAGCACACCAGTCCATCATCAACTCTCAGAGTTTACGCAAACTCACGTCCATCGAGTCAGTGATACCATCCAAACCAGCTCATCCTCTGTCGTCCCCTTCTACTCTTGCCTTCAATCTTTCCCAGCATCAGGGTCTTTTCCAATAAGTCAGTTCTTGCATCAGGTGGACAAAGTATTGGAGCTATAGCTTCAGCATCAGTCCTTTCAATGAGTATTCAAGACTGATTTCCTTTAGGATGGACTGGTTGCAAGGGACTCTCAAGAGTCTTCTCCAACACCACCGTTCAAAAGCATCAATTCTTCAGCATTCAGCTTTCTTTACAGTCCAACTCTCACATCCATACATGACTACTGGAAAAACCATGGCTTTGACAAGATGGACCTTTGTCGGCAAAGTAATATCTCTGCTTTTTAATATACTGTCTAGGTTGGTCATAACTTTCCTTCCAAGGAGCGATTGCAGTCACCATCTGCAGTGATTTGGGGGCCCAGAAAAATAAAGTCTGCCACTGCTTCCACTGTTTCCTCATCTATTTGCCATGAAGTCATGGGACCGGATGCCATGATCTTCGTTTTCTGAATGTTAAGCTTTAAGCCAACTTTTTCACTCTCCTCTCTCAGTTTCATGAAGAGGCTCTTTAGTTCCTTTTCACTTTCTGCCATAAGGATGGTGTCATCTGCACATAGAGGTTACTGACATTTCTCCTGGCAATCTTGATTCTAGCTTCTGCTTCATCCAGCCTGGTATTTCACATGACATACTCTGCATATAAGTTAAATAAGCAGTTAAATAAGTTAAATATACAGCCCTTTAATAAATATATTTACCCCCTAATAAATATACATATTCCTTTCCAGATCTGGAACCAGTCTGTTGTTCTATGTCCAATTCTACCTGTTGCTTCTTGACCTGTATCCAAATTTCTCAGGAGGCAGGTCAGGTGGTCAGGTATTTCCAATCTCTTGAATTTTCCAGCTTGTTGTGATCCACACAGTGAAAGGCTTTGGCAATCTCAATAAAGCAGAAATACATATTTTTCTGGAACTCTTGCTTTTTCAATAATTGAATGGATGTTGGCAATTTGATCTCTGGTTCCTCTGCCTTTTCTAAAACCAGCTTGAACATCTGGAAATTCATAGTTCACGCAATGTTGAAGCCCAGCTGGGAGAATTTTTAGCATTACTTTGTCAGCATGTGAGATGAGTGCAATTGTATGGTAGTTTGAGCATGTTTTGGCATTGCCTTTCTTTGGGATTGGAAGGAAAACTGACTTTTTCCAGTCCTGTGGCCACTGCTGAGTTTTCCAAATTTGCTGGCAACTTGAGTGCAGTAGTTTCACAGCTTCATTATTAAAATTTGGAAGTACTTACTTGGAATTTACCTCCTCTAGATTTGTTCATAGGAATGATTCCTAAGGCCCGCTTGACTTTGCATTTCAGGATGTCTGCCTCTAGGTGAGTGATCACAACATTGTGATTATATAATCCTTAGTACAGAGTTTAAGCTGAGTTGTATTATTACAAAATCATCATCTCTGGGTTTAAAGAAAAAATGTTTTATGTGACTAATAAAATAAATCACATAAAACTAAAAATGTTTTATGTGATTAATTAATGTAGAAAAAAAAAATTGTCCTTTCCTCCTCCTTGAGAATTCCAGGACCATATCTCCTCCTTGAGGGCCCCCAGACTTCTTATCAACCTACCTAGAAATTGACTCTCTCATAAACTTTTATTTGAATAATTAAGTAATATACTCAAATTCTCATTACTAGAGTTTTGCCANAAAAATTGTCCTTTCCTCCTCCTTGAGAATTCCAGGACCATATCTCCTCCTTGAGGGCCCCCAGACTTCTTATCAACCTACCTAGAAATTGACTCTCTCATAAACTTTTATTTGAATAATTAAGTAATATACTCAAATTCTCATTACTAGAGTTTTGCCAAGAAAATGGACTGGTTATAGCAAACACCCTCTTCCAACAACACAAGAGAAGACTCTACACATGGACATCACCAGATGGTCAACACTGANTCATTGGGAAAGCCTATGATGCTGGGAGGTGTTGGGGGCAGGAGGCGAAGGGGTGACCGAGGATGAGATGGCTGGATGGCATCACGGACTCAATGGACATGAGTCTGAGTGAACTCCGAGAGATGGTGATGAACAGGGAGGCCTGGCGTGCTGCGATTCATGGGGTCACAAAGAGTCAGTCACGACTGAGCAACTGAACTGAACTGAACTGAAAGTTTATTTGTTGTTTTTTTAAAATCAAATATTACATGCCCGATGATGGGGTTAATACTGTAAGTAATTTGAAGATCCATTGATTTTCAGCCTTTCAACCTGTCAGGGAGATTTTTAGGCAAATGAGAAACTAAACTGTCATGCATAAAAAGTAATTAATTTATTGAAGCTAGCCTAAGATAAAGAAAGGAGAAAATAGCAATATAAATAGCAAACACAGTGGAATTCTAAGATAATAGAGGCAAATATTTATCAATGTGATAATACTGAGCTCTAAATGTTGGGAAATATTTATGGAGATAGCGGGAATGGAGGAAGGATATACTGTGGTTTCACAGTTAGTTTTGTGGCAGGTTCACTCTGCCTTAGCAAAAGATTCAATTTGACAAACTGGAGGAGGATACTGTCTGAACCATAATCACCTGTAAGGATTTCCGAAATTATTTATGCTCTCTTTTCTTTGAGCTGAGACTCACTGTTTAAATGAGATATCATTTATTGTGTAATTTTAGCTACCTTTCAAGTCTTTTAAGTTCAAAGCAATAGTTATTTTTCTTGGTCATGGGATATATTGAAGTTTTTAAATAACAATCTTTTAAAATATTAGAATCAAAAGTGAAGTGTACTCTGATAGGTAGATATATACATAGGCATGGTGAACATTTGGAAAGTAATGAAAATAATACCAGATTAAATGAATATCTGGGAAAGTTGTTTGATAATCAAAAAGGAAAGGTGAAACATGAGAAATATTTTCTTAAGACTTTGTTTTACGATTTTATAACATATAATGGTGTTTGGCATTTACAATTAGATACTCCGTAGTAGAAACTTTAAAAAAAATATTTTAAATTGTTTAAAATGACAAATCTGTTTCTTAGGCTGGTTCAGCTACTGTTCTGTAAATGTTTTGGTACAATTATAAATACATATACTTTTTTTTTTTTCTTAATGAGTCAGATTCCTCTTTCACACCACAATCATCTCCAGAATCCAGATGGTGTACTAACTTTTAGAATTTAGTAGTTCTATTTTTAGAAACAAGTAGATGACAATTGGGTAGTAGAACTAATAAAAGTCAATAATGGTTTTGGTTCATTATCAAAATTTAGATACTTTCTATTACACATTGCAAATTTTGTGAATAATCATGACAGATTTCAAAGGATGATTGTTGATTTCTTCTTTTACAATATAAGGCTTCCATATAGAATATATAGGCTTAGAATATACTAGAAATACTGGATAATTACTGCAAAAGAGTATTTCATATGTTTAAACAGTCTTTTAATAGAGTACATCTATCCAGTGCTGTTTCTGAAATAAACGGAATCCCCAAATGCTTTAAAAAATCAGACATTGACCTTTTTCTGTTGTTAATTGTGCACCAGATAATTCTAGCGATTGTGCATTTTAGAAACTTCATAATTACAGTTATAAAACAAAACAAAACAGAAAGCAGTTATTTTATCTAACGCTTGTGTTTTCATCTTAACTCTGAGTAATTAAAAGTCAAGGGATTAATTACTCAAAGAATTTAGGTCATTTAAAATAAAATAGGTTTTAATAAATATGTTAAAGTATGGTCATTCAAAAGAGAAAAAAATAAACTGTTGAATGTAGAAGATTTTGGTATTTCAATTCAATCCTCTGTAAAGCATCCAGGTGTTTTTCTTTTTCTTTTTTTCATTGTATAGAAAAATAAAACATAGGAAAAAAAATTGGGAAATTTTCTATCTTGTATTTACTTTGGTAGAACGAATGGCTAGTTTTCCACCATATCTATTTTTATTCTAGGTATTCTGTGAGTAAACATTGTAAGTTTGAGGGATGTAGTAGTGAATAAAGGCAAATAAACTCATAATCCGAACAGGGTAATTTAATTAGCTTTTAGCCTTGCCACAGAAAACGGGAAAGCTGTATAGTCCCACTCGACTTGACAGAAAGGGTTACTTCTAATTGAAGCCAAAATTTAGAATGAAAACCTTTGGGTTCAAAAATGAACAGTAGATTTGTGTGTAAGAATATTAAGCACTTTCTCTGAAACCATTCTCCTGTGAGACCTAGTGCAAAAGGTTGGATGTCTTTAGAGTCTGATATAATGGGTTCAAGCCACAGATCCATAATCTACAAGCAGGTATATATATTTTAGCGATTAGCTAACATCTCTGTTTTCTCAGATCTGTTCTGTGACATATTAAAAGATTATTAGAAGCCTTAAATGATAAAAGGTGTATAGAGGATGTGACAGAGCTCTTGGCATATGATAGATTTGGAAAAAAAAAAAAGCTTTGAGGTAATCTGTATTGGTAAGATTTATTTACAGACACAGTTTGAAAAAGCAATAAGGAAAAATAGGATTTAACTGCAAGCTTTCCTGATAATTTATGATGGAACTTTGGTGATACCACTTACAACTTCTAGATCCTAATCCCTCAGCTGCTAGATAGAAATAACACTTATTTAACAAACTCAAATTGTTATTGTAAGATCACCCTAGAAAAGAGTGAAAATGATTTATAAACAATAAAAAATAATTTCAAAAGCGTCATATATTTTATTTGCTTTTTTCTCAATGCAGTGTTTCAAAAGTATATATTTCAAAGTTATATCCATTTTCATTTATTTCTTGATACTTTGTCTCCCCCTTAGTTTTTCTTCATGCTAGTCTGGTCTTAGTTTCATTCTCACCGTTTAATTCTTTGTTCTAATGTGCATTGATTTGTAATCTTTCATCTTAAACTAGAGCATACCTTCTATCTTAAACTAGAGCATACCTTCTAGGCTTTTCCCCCTTATTTCCTCAAGGAACAGAACACAGAACCCCATAAATATGTAATACACCTACCAACATTCTCTTTCCCTGTTCTGTCACAGGAAATTCAGACTTCTCATATAGAGACTGGCAGCTATTTATCACATTGATAACAACAGCTAACATTTCTTGAGCTCTTATTCTGTGGTAAGTAATTTGCTAAATATTTTTATGCACAAATGTAATTTGATTCTCACAATAACCATGTAAGATTGAAATTTAGTCATGTAAATAACTTGCATAATAATTAGACCAAGAAGTCTGATTCTAGTTATTCCAGGGTTTAGTGCTTGAATATTACATGACATTTATTTTTAATAGAGAAAATTCCAAAACCATAGTTGCCTTTCATATTGATGAATGAAATTATGAAAGAATATTTGGACAGTTTATTGTATTTATTATTTTTAACTGAGTTATTTTTGAAACTGCATGGCATGCATAAATATATGTTCTACAATAAAAACAGATAGAATATATATTTACTCTTTTATTTACTTTTATTTGTTATTTACCTTTATATTTACTCTTATTCTGTTAGTCATGATGTTAGTTTTTCTAAAAATAAATGTACCTTTGTGAATATCACACTAGAAGTGATTTATTTCATAGATTTTATCAGCATCCTAGAATAATTAACCCAGAAAACATTTTTATTTTTGCTATAAATACAAATAAAGATGACATTGGATAAAATACAGATAACAATCAGATTCTATCCAGAGGAGAACTGACTAGAGGCTATTATGTAAATATTATCAAATAACAAAACTTTGTAAATATTCAATAATATCAAACATTTTCTAGGACATGATCAGCTTCCATGTAAGCCCTTTTTATTAATAAAAATTTCAAGGCTCTCATTTGATTTTCACTCATAGCAACCAAAATACTTTTTTTTTTTTTTTAATAAGTTTTCATTTAAAAGTTACCTGCACAGCAAAATGCACGGAACTCAATTTATCTACCTGGAGAAGATGAAGGACTTAACTAGCCCCATGTGATCGGAAACTCTGGCTTTAGGAAGTCTCCCAGAAATACAGTCTGGTAAGCCACCACTCTGTCTCTTACATTGTTATTATATAAATGCTATGTTTTTGTTTTATTTTTCTGAAGAAAGACTGAAATTGGCTATTTTTACCTTGAGACAAAGCATTTTAGATGGAAACAATATTATTTTTTCTGTCAGAAAACATTTTATCTAAGCACATTGAGTACACTTCACTAAATCAGCACAAATGGCTATAAGAGCAAATCAAACATCTACAAATCTAGATTTTATTAAAAATAGGCAAACTCCTGTAGGTGGAAATGTTCGGTAGGCATACATGAGGTGGGAATAATTATAAGAAAAAAAATAAAACTAAAAAATGCTAATTTTCCCAATATAAAAATCATTTTAATAAATGCTCAGTAATTATGGATAATAGAGCACTGACTAGTGGGGTTTTGTTTTGTTTTACTACTCTGTGTATATCAGTTCAGTTCAGTTCAGTCACTCAGTCGTGTCTGACTCTTTGCGACCGCATGAATCGCAGCACGCCAGGCCTCCCTGTCCATCACCAACTCCGGGAATTTATTCTGACTCCCATCCATTGAGTCCATGATGCCATCCAGCCATCTCTCATCCTCTGCTGTCCCCTTCTCCTCCTGCCCCCAGTCCCTCCCAGTCAACTCTTCGCATGAGATGGCCAAAGTACTGGAGTTTCAGCTTTAGCATCATTTCTTCCAAAGAAATCCCAGGGTTGATCTCCTTCAGAATGGACTGGTTGGATCTCCTTGCAGTCCAAGGGACGCTCAAGAGTCTTCTCCAACACCACAGTTCAAAAGCATCAATTTTTTGGCACTCAGCCTTCTTCACAGTACAACTCTCACATCCATACATGACCACAGGAAAAACCATAGCCTTGACTAGATGGACCTTAGTTGGCAAAGTAATGTCTCTGGTTTTGAATATACTATCTAGGTTGGTCATAACTTTTCTTCCAAGGAGTAAGCATCTTTTAATTNAATTATAAATACATATACTTTTTTTTTTTTTCTTAATGAGTCAGATTCCTCTTTCAGACCACAATCATCTCCAGAATCCAGATGGTGTACTAACTTTTAGAATTTAGTAGTTCTATTTTTAGAAACAAGTAGATGACAATTGGGTAGTAGAACTAATAAAAGTCAATAATGGTTTTGGTTCATTATCAAAATTTAGATACTTTCTATTACACATTGCAAATTTTGTGAATAATCATGACAGATTTCAAAGGATGATTGTTGATTTCTTATTTTACAATATAAGGCTTCCATATAGAATATATAGGCTTAGAATATACTAGAAATACTGGATAATTACTGCAAAAGAGTATTTCATATGTTTAAACAGTCTTTTAATAGAGTACATCTATCCAGTGCTGTTTCTGAAATAAACGGAATCCCCAAATGCTTTAAAAAATCAGACATTGACCTTTTTCTGTTGTTAATTGTGCACTAGATAATTCTAGCGATTGTGCATTTTAGAAACTTCATAATTACAGTTATAAAACAAAACAAAACAGAAAGCAGTTATTTTATCTAACGCTTGTGTTTTCATCTTAACTCTGAGTAATTAAAAGTCAAGGGATTAATTACTCAAAGAATTTAGGTCATTTAAAATAAAATAGGTTTTAATAAATATGTTAAAGTATGGTCATTCAAAAGAGAAAAAAATAAACTGTTGAATGTAGAAGATTTTGGTATTTCAATTCAATCCTCTGTAAAGCATCCAGGTGTTTTTCTTTTTCTTTTTTTCATTGTATAGAAAAATAAAACATAGGAAAAAAAATTGGGAAATTTTCTATCTTGTATTTACTTTGGTAGAACGAATGGCTAGTTTTCCACCATATCTATTTTTATTCTAGGTATTCTGTGAGTAAACATTGTAAGTTTGAGGGATGTAGTAGTGAATAAAGGCAAATAAACTCATAATCCGAACAGGGTAATTTAATTAGCTTTTAGCCTTGCCACAGAAAACGGGAAAGCTGTATAGTCCCACTCGACTTGACAGAAAGGGTTACTTCTAATTGAAGCCAAAATTTAGAATGAAAACCTTTGGGTTCAAAAATGAACAGTAGATTTGTGTGTAAGAATATTAAGCACTTTCTCTGAAACCATTCTCCTGTGAGACCTAGTGCAAAAGGTTGGATGTCTTTAGAGTCTGATATAATGGGTTCAAGCCACAGATCCATAATCTACAAGCAGGTATATATATTTTAGCGATTAGCTAACATCTCTGTTTTCTCAGATCTGTTCTGTGACATATTAAAAGATTATTAGAAGCCTTAAATGATAAAAGGTGTATAGAGGATGTGACAGAGCTCTTGGCATATGATAGATTTGGAAAAAAAAAAAAGCTTTGAGGTAATCTGTATTGGTAAGATTTATTTACAGACACAGTTTGAAAAAGCAATAAGGAAAAATAGGATTTAACTGCAAGCTTTCCTGATAATTTATGATGGAACTTTGGTGATACCACTTACAACTTCTAGATCCTAATCCCTCAGCTGCTAGATAGAAATAACACTTATTTAACAAACTCAAATTGTTATTGTAAGATCACCCTAGAAAAGAGTGAAAATGATTTATAAACAATAAAAAATAATTTCAAAAGCATCATATATTTTATTTGCTTTTTTCTCAATGCAGTGTTTCAAAAGTATATATTTCAAAGTTATATCCATTTTCATTTATTTCTTGATACTTTGTCTCCCCCTTAGTTTTTCTTCATGCTAGTCTGGTCTTAGTTTCATTCTCACCGTTTAATTCTTTGTTCTAATGTGCATTGATTTGTAATCTTTCATCTTAAACTAGAGCATACCTTCTATCTTAAACTAGAGCATACCTTCTAGGCTTTTCCCCCTTATTTCCTCAAGGAACAGAACACAGAACCCCATAAATATGTAATACACCTACCAACATTCTCTTTCCCTGTTCTGTCACAGGAAATTCAGACTTCTCATATAGAGACTGGCAGCTATTTATCACATTGATAACAACAGCTAACATTTCTTGAGCTCTTATTCTGTGGTAAGTAATTTGCTAAATATTTTTATGCACAAATGTAATTTGATTCTCACAATAACCATGTAAGATTGAAATTTAGTCATGTAAATAACTTGCATAATAATTAGACCAAGAAGTCTGATTCTAGTTATTCCAGGGTTTAGTGCTTGAATATTACATGACATTTATTTTTAATAGAGAAAATTCCAAAACCATAGTTGCCTTTCATATTGATGAATGAAATTATGAAAGAATATTTGGACAGTTTATTGTATTTATTATTTTTAACTGAGTTATTTTTGAAACTGCATGGCATGCATAAATATATGTTCTACAATAAAAACAGATAGAATATATATTTACTCTTTTATTTACTTTTATTTGTTATTTACCTTTATATTTACTCTTATTCTGTTAGTCATGATGTTAGTTTTTCTAAAAATAAATGTACCTTTGTGAATATCACACTAGAAGTGATTTATTTCATAGATTTTATCAGCATCCTAGAATAATTAACCCAGAAAACATTTTTATTTTTGCTATAAATACAAATAAAGATGACATTGGATAAAATACAGATAACAATCAGATTCTATCCAGAGGAGAACTGACTAGAGGCTATTATGTAAATATTATCAAATAACAAAACTTTGTAAATATTCAATAATATCAAACATTTTCTAGGACATGATCAGCTTCCATGTAAGCCCTTTTTATTAATAAAAATTTCAAGGCTCTCATTTGATTTTCACTCATAGCAACCAAAATACTTTTTTTTTTTTTTTAAGTTTTCATTTAAAAGTTACCTGCACAGCAAAATGCACGGAACTCAATTTATCTACCTGGAGAAGATGAAGGACTTAACTAGCCCCATGTGATCGGAAACTCTGGCTTTAGGAAGTCTCCCAGAAATACAGTCTGGTAAGCCACCACTCTGTCTCTTACATTGTTATTATATAAATGCTATGTTTTTGTTTTATTTTTCTGAAGAAAGACTGAAATTGGCTATTTTTACCTTGAGACAAAGCATTTTAGATGGAAACAATATTATTTTTTCTGTCAGAAAACATTTTATCTAAGCACATTGAGTACACTTCACTAAATCAGCACAAATGGCTATAAGAGCAAATCAAACATCTACAAATCTAGATTTTATTAAAAATAGGCAAACTCCTGTAGGTGGAAATGTTCGGTAGGCATACATGAGGTGGGAATAATTATAAGAAAAAAAATAAAACTAAAAAATGCTAATTTTCCCAATATAAAAATCATTTTAATAAATGCTCAGTAATTATGGATAATAGAGCACTGACTAGTGGGGTTTTGTTTTGTTTTACTACTCTGTGTATATCAGTTCAGTTCAGTTCAGTCACTCAGTCGTGTCTGACTCTTTGCGACCCCATGAATCGCAGCACGCCAGGCCTCCCTGTCCATCACCAACTCCGGGAATTTACTCTGACTCCCGTCCATTGAGTCCATGATGCCATCCAGCCATCTCTCATCCTCTGCTGTCCCCTTCTCCTCCTGCCCCCAGTCCCTCCCAGTCAACTCTTCGCATGAGGTGGCCAAAGTACTGGAGTTTCAGCTTTAGCATCATTTCTTCCAAAGAAATCCCAGGGTTGATCTCCTTCAGAATGTACTGGTTGGATCTCCTTGCAGTCCAAGGGACTCTCAAGAGTCTTCTCCAACACCACAGTTCAAAAGCATCAATTTTTTGGCACTCAGCCTTCTTCACAGTACAACTCTCACATCCATACATGACCACAGGAAAAACCATAGCCTTGACTAGATGGACCTTAGTTGGCAAAGTAATGTCTCTGGTTTTGAATATACTATCTAGGTTGGTCATAACTTTTCTTCCAAGGAGTAAGCATCTTTTAATTGAATGGCTGCAGTCACCATCTGCAGTGATTTTGGAGCCCCCCAAAATAAAGTCTGACACTGTTTCCCTGTTTCCCCATCTATTTCCCACGAAGTGATGGGACCTGATGCCATGATCTTCATTTTCTGAATGTTGAGCTTTAAGCCAACTTTTCACTCTCCCCTTTCATCAAAAGGCTTTTTAGTTCCACTTCACTTTCTGCCATAAGGGTGGTGTCATCTGCATATCTGAGGTTATTGATATTTCTCCCATGTATATATATGTACACAAACAACATGATCACATATATTACAAAATAATACAAACATGATTCACATAACAAATCGTATCATTAATACACAGACTGATAGCTTAGTTGGTAAAGAATGTGTGTGCAGTGTTGGAGACCTAGGTTCTATCCCTGGGTAAGGAAGACCCCCTGGAAAAGGAAATGGCAGCCCACTCCAGTATTCTGGCTTGGAAAATCCCATGGACAGAAGAGCTTGGTGGGCTACAGCTCATGTGGTCTCAAGAGTCAACACTACTTAGAGACTAAACCACCACAACAGTAAATAGACAGAAAGGTTTAATTTTGCTTATAATTACAGCTATAAAAATTAAAGTCACAACAAAAGACCTTTTAAATTAGAATGTCATAGTTAAATTATTTTATATTTATCACTATTAATGAGAGTGCATGGGGCATGAACATTCATGACTTCTTGGTAATGCATTAAAAATATGTGATCTGTGGAATATTTTTGGAGAGTGGTTTATCTCTAGCCTGCCACAGTTCAAATACAAAAAAAAAATTTTCCTCAGTGGTAGAAAATGAAGCGAAAAAACATTATCTTTACATTCTTAAAATTTAAGATCAAATGTGGAACAATATAATATTTATAAATACGAAACGGTTAAATACATTATTTATAACTGTAAAGTATAAATGGTGATTAAAACAATTAGACTGTAAGTTATAGTATGGGAAGATTATCCACATATCTATAAAAGTTCAATAAAATACAGAGTGTTAGTAACATTAAGACAATTTTTATGAGAAAGGAAATAAAAAAATTCATGTGTAGATAGTCTTAGGCTATAGTCCATGGGTTCACAAATAGTTGGATACGACTGAGCGACTTCTCTTTCATTCTCAGGTGTCTGATAAGGAAAAAAAAAAAAAATATATATATATATATATACATATATACACTTTTTTTGTTGTTCTTGCTTTATCATATCAGTTCAGTTCAGTTCAGTCACTCAGTCATGCCTGACTCTTTGTGACCCCATGAATTGCAGCATGCCAGGCTTCCCTGTCCATCAACTCTGAGTTTACCCAAACTCATGTCCATCGAGTTGGTGATGGCATCCAGCCATCTCATCCTCTGCTATCCCCCTCTCCTCCTGCCCCCAATCCCTCCCAGCATCAGAGTCTTTTCCAATGAGTCAACTCTTCGCATGAGGTGGCCAAAGTACTGGAGTTTCAGCTTCAGTATCATTCCCTCCAAAGAAATCCCAGGGCTGATCTCCTTCAGAATGGACTGGTTGGATCTCCTTGCAGTCCAAGGGACTCTCAAGAGTCTTCTCCAACACCACAGTTCAAAAGCATCAATGCTTCGGTGTTCAGCTTTCTTCACATCTAGCTCTCACATCCATACATGACCACTGGAAAAACCATAGCCTTGACTAGAAGGACCTTTGTTGGCAAAGTAATGTCTCTGCTTTTCTATATGTTATCTAGGTTGGTCATAACTTTTCTGTGAAGGAGTAAACGTCTTTTAATTTCATGGCTGCAGTCGCCATCTGCAGTGGTTTTGGACCCCCCAAAATAAAGTCTGACACTGTTTCCTCATCTATTTCCTATGAGGTGATGGGACCAGATGCCATGATCTTCGTTTTCTGAATGTTGAGCTTTAAGCCAACTTTTTTACTCTCTACTTTCACTTTCATCAAGAGGCTTTTTAGTTCCTCTTCACTTTCTGCCATAAGGATGGTGTTATCTGCATATCTGAAGTTATTGATATTCCTCCTGGCAATTTTGATTCCAGCTTGTGCTTCTTCCAGCCCAGCGTTTCTCATGATGTACTCTGCATAGAAGTTAAATAAGCAGGGTGACAATATACAGCCTTGATGTACTCCTTTTTCTTATTTAGAACCAGTCTCTTGTTCCATGTCCAATTCTAACTGTTGTTTCCTGACCTGCATATAGGTTTTTCAAGAGGCAAATCAGATGGTATGTTATTTCCATCTGTTTCAGAATTTTCCACAGTTTACTGTGATCCACACAGTCAAAGGCTTTGGCATAGTCAATAAAGCAGAAATAGATGTTTTTCTGGAGCTTTCTTGCTTTTTCAATGATCCAGCGAATTTTGGCAATTTGATCTCTGGTTCCTCTGCCTTTTGTTAAAACAGCTTGAACATGTGGAAGTTTATGGTTCACATATATTTATATAAAACATTAAGAACAAATATTTGAAAAATATTAACTCACTTTTAATATGTAGAATAAGAAAATGGGGATTTGAGGAGTTTAACTTTTCATATTATTAATATAACATTTGGTATACTCTTCCAGGATGATTTTACAATGAACAATTTTTACATTTAATTTAATGAGTATTTTTAATTATTCTTAAATAGATCAAAGATGGTCTCAATTAGCCAAACTGATAAATACATTTATTTTCTGTAAAATTTTATATGTTGGGAAAACTCAATTTTATACAGTCATCAAAATTTTAAAAATAAATATTATTTTTAAAATTGAAATATAGCTGATTTGGGGCTTCTCACGTTTCTCTAGTGGTAAAGAATCCACCTGCCAATGAAGGAGACATAGTGAGACATGTGTTTGATCTTGGGGTCAGGAAGATACCTTAGAGGAGGGCATGACAACCCACTCCAGTATTCTTGCCTGGAGAATCAAATGGTCAGAAGAGACCAGCAGGCTACATTTTATAGAGTACATTTGTAGCCTCACAGGCTACATTTCACAAAGAGTCAGACATGACTGAAGCGACTTACCACACATGCACATAGTTGATTTACAATGTTGTGTTACTTTCTGCTGTACAGCAAAGAGATTCAGCTATATGTGTGTGTGTGTGTATACTTATTTTTCATATTCTTTTTTATCATGTTTTATCATAGGATATTGAAGATAATTCCCTGTGCTATGCAGTAGGACATGGTTGTTTGTTAACACTTTATGTAATAGTTTGCTTCTGCTAACCCCTAGCTTCCATCCCATCCTTCCACATTTCCCCTCCCCCTTGGCAACCAGAAGATTGTTTTCTACGTCTGTAAGCCTGTTTCTGTTTTGTAGATAGGTTCATCTATGTAATATTTGAGATTTCACAAGAAATGATAATAAATATTTTTAATCCTGCTCCTACAAAATAGTCACTATAAGACTTTTAAATATATAGCGTGCTGGTTAGAGCATATATTTCCTGTATGAGTCTCTGAGCATATGGCCTGTGCATATGACTTTTTATCTATCTTCTTTTTTTAATTTTAAGAAGGGAGTTAAGAAGCAGTCAATGAATAGTCATTTAAAATATTTTAGTAAAGTATATTTCAGATATTCTTCCAGCTCTGTGATTCTCAGACTGCTTATGGTAGTTTGCTTAGTATACAGAATCAGTATATGACCTCATATATACTGATTTAGTTTATCTATTATGGATCATTGAAATCTTACTTTTTAATAACTAGAGAAGGTATATAAAAGGATTCTTATGCAAAATATAAAATATACGATTGCTAACCCACGCCTGAGGTCAGGGGCAGCAGCTGAGAGGAGATACCCCACGCCTAAGGTCTGGGATGGCCGCCGAGAGGAGCAACCCCAGTAAAAGGAGCAGCCTCTGCACTGGTGCAGGAGGGCCAAGAGGAGCTTCTCCACGTTCAAGGTCAGGAGGGGCAGCCATGAGGAGATACCCCTCGTCCAAGGTAAGGAGCAGCAGCTGGACTTTGCTGGAGCAGTCGTGAAGAGATACCGCACGTCCAAGGTAAGAGAAACCCAAGTAAGACAGTAGGTGTTACAAGAGGGCATCAGAGAGCAGACACATTGAAACCATAATCACATAAAACTAGTCAATTTAATCATACTAGGACCACATCTTTGTCTAACTCAATGAAACTAAGCTATGCCATGTGGGGCCACCCAAGATGGGCGGGTCATTGTGGAGAGGTCTTATAATGTAGTCCACTGAAGAAAGGGAATGGCAAACCATTTTAGTATTCTTACCTTGAGAACCCCATGAACAGTATCAAAAGGCAAAATGATAGGATACTGAAAGAGGTATTCTCCAGGTCAGTAGGTGCCCAATATGCTACTGGAGATCAAGGGAGAAATAACTCCAGAAAGAATGAAAGGATGGAGCCAAAGCAAAAACAATATACCCAGCTGTGAATGTGACTGATGATAGAAGCAAGGTCTGATGCTGTAAAGAGCAATATTTCTTAGGAACCTGGAATGTCAGGTCCATGAATCAAGGCAATTTGGAAGTGGTCAAACAGGAGATGGCAACAGTGAACGTCAAAATTCTAGGAATCAGCGAACTAAAATGGACTGCAATGGGTGAATTTAAATCAGAAGACCATTATATCTACTACTGTAGGCAAGAATCCCATAGAAGAAATGGAGAAGCCATCATGGTCAACAAAAGAGCCTGAAATGCAATACTTGGATGCAATGGTGAAGGTGAAAGTGAAGTCGCTTCCGACTCTTTGTGACCCTGTGGACTGTTACCTACTAGGCTTCTCCATCCATGGGATTCTCCAGGCAAGAATACTGGAGTGGATTGCCATTTTCTTCTCCAGGGGATCTTACCAACCCAGGGATCGAACCCGGGTCTCCTGCTTTGGAGGCAGACGCTTTAACCTCTGAGCCACCAGGGAAGCCTACGTGGATGCAATCTCAAAAATGATAGAATGATCTCTGTTCATTTCCAAGGCAAATCATTCAATATCACAGTAATCCAAGCCAATGCCCCAACCAGGAATGATGAAGAAGCTGAAGTTGAATGGTTCTATGAAGACCTACAAGACCTTTTAGAACTAACACCCAAAAAAGTTGTCCTTTTCAATATAGGGGACTGGAATGCAAAAGTAGAAAGTCAAGAAACACTGGGAGTAACAGGCAAATTTGGCCTTAGAGTATGGAATGAAGCAGAGAAAAGGCTAATAGAGTTTTCCCAAGAGAACGCACTGGTCAAGCAAACACTCTCTTCCAACAACACGAGAAGACTTTACACATGGACATCACTAGATGGTCAACACTGAAATCACATTGATTTTATTCTTTGCAGCCAAAGATGGAGAAGCTCTATACAGTCAGTAAAAACAAGACCAGGTGCTGACTGTAGCTCAGTTCATGAACTCCTTATTGCCAAATTCAGATTTAAATTGAAGAAAGTAAGGAAAAACACTAGACTATCCCTTGCTTGTTTAACTTATATGCAAAGTATATTGCGAGAAACACTGGACTGGAAGAAACACTAGCTGGAATCAAGATTGCTGGGAGAAATATCAATAACCTCAGATATGCAGATGATACCACCCTTATGGCAGAAAGTGAAGAGGAACTAAAAGCCTCTTGATGAAAGTGAAAGAGGAGAGGGGAAAAGTTGGCTTAAAGCTCAACATTCAGAAAACAAAGATCATGGCATCTGGTCCCATCACTCCATGGGAAATAGTTAGGGAAACAGTGGAAACAGTGTCAGACTTTTATTTTTCTGTGTTCCAAAATCACTGCAGATGGTGACTGCAGCCATGAAATTAAAAGACGTTTACTCCTTAGAAGAAAAGTTATGACCAACCTAGATAGCATATTCAAAACCAGAGACATTACTTTGCCGACTAAGGTCCATCTAGTCAAGGCTATGGTTTTCCCAGTAGTCATGTATGGATGTGAGAGTTGGACTGTGAAGAAGGCTGAGCGCTGAAGAATTGATGCTTTTGAACTGTGGTGTTGGAGAAGACTCTTGAGAGTCCCTTGGACTGCAAGGAGATCCAACTAGTCCGTGCTAAATGAGATCAGTCTTGATTGTTCATTGGAAGGACTGATGTTAAAACTGAAACTCCAATACTTTGGCCACCTCATGGAAAGAGTTGACTCATTGGAGAAGACTCTGATGCTGGGAGGGATTGGGAGCAGGAGGAGAAGCGGACAAGAGAGGATGAGATGGCTGGCTGTCATCACCAACTCCATGGACATAATTTTGAGTAAACTCTGGAGTTGGTGATGGACAGGGAGGCCTGGCATACTGCAATTCATGGGTTATGCAAAGAGTTGGACATGACTGTGCAACTGAACTGAACTGATTGAGGAGAAAATTAAATCCTTAAATTTTGGCTAAGAAAATCAGTACCATATTTGAGGACACAGCAACAGATTCTCATTGTATACAACTTTCAACTTAACCTGTATATATTTTTTCTTCCATATGCTAAAGTTTAACATAGTGTAGATAAAAATATATAAATTATTTTGATTTGTACCTAAGTTACAGAGCAACTCACAACAATCGCATTAAAAAATATGATCTGGTTTGTTTCATAAGATAAGCTAAAATTATTCTATCTCCATGTCTATAAACCGATTAAAATTCTTGAAAGAAGACAAAAAAAAAAAAAAAAAAAGTGAACCCCTTCAGTACTGAAAAGGTACAAGATAGTTTGCCACAACATGTGCTATGTATAATTTGATTAGTATCCTACACCTAAATTGCTTGAAACTAGCCAAATTGCATTGACATTTTATTTTCCTTATTTACTGAGTGACATGTATTTTCCAGAGAGGAGCTGCGAGTTTGCTTTCTAACCGGAGATATTTACATTTTATTATATTTTAAATTTCAATATATTTCCCAGTTATTTATCTATGCAAATATAGATTATTGATAGCATAAGTTCTCTAAAGAAGAAGATTTAGCTTCGAGCCAGGGACCAGCCTTGATCAATCAAGAGGTTTTGTATAGCAGAGTTTTATTAAAGTATAAAAAGGGACAGAGAAAGCTTCTGAGATAGACATCAGAAGAGAGATGGAGGATGACCCCCTTGCTAGTCTCAGCAAGGGAGCTATATACTTTTTTAATTGCTTATTCAGTTCAGTTCACTCAGTCGTGTCTAACTCTTTGGGACCCCATGAATTGTAGCACACCAGGCTTCCCTGTCCATCACCAGCTCCCAGATTTCACCCAGACTCATGTGCATTGAGTCGATGATGCCATCCAGCCATTCATCCTCTGTTGTCCCCTTCTCTTCCTGCCCCCAATCCCTCCCAGCATCAGAGTCTTTTCCAATTAGTCAACTCTTCGCATGAGGTGGCCAAAATATTGGAGTTTCAGCTTTAGGATCATTCCTTCCAAAGAAGTAAATCAAAAGAACGTCTCAAGGTTGTAAAGATCTTACCAGACCTTTTCCTACAATTTACATTTTAAGATAACAGGATTAGAACTAACAATAGAAAGATCTTACCAGACCCACTCCCACAATCTAGTCAGAAGGTTCTTAAGAAGGAGAAACATGTCCTTAACTAAGATACATTGTTGTTATATAATCATTGGTACAGAGTTTAAGATGAATTATTTTGTTATAACCATCAGCTTTGGGTTTAAAGACTAAGACTAAGGAATGTAGAGAAAAAAGTTCGTCATTTTTTTTCCTCCTTGAGAGCTCCAGAACCCTTTTTCCTCCTTAGGGACACTGGACTTCTTATCAACCTACCTAAGAATTAGCTGTTTCATTATAGTATAAATATTTATATATATTATTAAATTTTAACTATTATATATCATTGCTTGGGCTTCCCTGGTGCCTCAGAGGGTAAAGAATCTGCCCAAAATGCCAGAGACTGGTGTTTGATCCCTGGATCCGGAAGATCCTCTGGAGAAGAGAATGACAACCCACTCCAGTATTCTTCCCTGGAGAATTCCATGGACAGAGGAGCCTGGCAGTCTACAGTCCATGGGTTCTCAAACAGTCGGATACAACTGATCAACTAACACACACACATCATTGCTTGCATAATACTGGGTAATAAAAATAAAAATAAAAGCCAATATGAGCATCTCACCTGTTTACAAGATGTTTTTCGATGTCTGAGAATCAACCACAGGCTATGTATTTAAACATAAAAGTATAGGGAAACAGGTTTTTGACATTAGCCTTGGCAATAAATGTTTGTATTTAACATTCAAAGCAAAGACAACAAATACAAAAATAAACAAGTGGGATTACCTCAAATTAAAAAGCTTCTAGTTAGCAAAAGAAATAATGAACAGAATGAAGAGGCAGCCTGCATAAATAGGAGGAAATTTTTGCAAACATGTACCCCAGAAATAGTCAATACACAAAATATATAAGGAACACACACAACTGAATAGCAAAAATCACAAACAACTCAACTATAAAATAGGCAAGAGACCTGAATAAACTTTTTTCAAAGAAAATGGACAAATTGGCAAGAAGTATAGTAAAAATGTTTGCATCTCTAATCAGCAAGAAAATGGAAATCAGAACCACAGTGAGTTACCACCTCATGCTTATGATTCTTACTTTTGTTGCCTTTGCTTTTGGTGTTAAGTCCAAAAAGTCATTGCTAAGATCAGTGTCACGGAACTTTTCGTTATATTTTCTTCTGGGAATTTTATGGTTTCAGCTTCAGTTTTTGGTGTTTCAGTATTTGCAATTGCTATATCTTCTTGATGGATCCATCTATTGTATAGTAACTTTCTTTGTTTCTTGTTACAGTCTTTTACTTAATATCTACTTTGATATATTGGTTTCATTTGCATGATCCATGTTATATCTTCTTTTCATTTTCAGTCTTGTGACCTTAAACCTGTAGCAAGTTTTCTGTAGGCATCATATAGTTGTCTTTATTTATTTAATTCATTCAGCCATTCTGTGCCTTTTGACTGGGAAATTTAATCTATTTACCTTTAAAGTAAATATTGATAGGCATGCATTTACTGTTTTTGTTAATTGTCTTCTATTTATTTTGTAGATATTTTGTTCCTTTCTTCCTCTGGTGACCATTCAGTTATCACTTTTGGGTAGATGGTGGGATTTAATATCTTTCAGATGAGAGATGAGGGAGAACTTTAATGATTTTTTTGGTTTGTTTTATTTTTTGGCAAATTTAATGATTTTTATATTTTAAGTCAGTGTTAATTTTCATAGATGTCTATCAAAATTCCTCAGAACTCTGTAATGTAATACACATAAATCTCCTAAATATTGTTCTGTAAACATCATGAAGTCAGTTGATCTTTCCCAGAAGATGATAAAAGCTATAATCACAGAATGGATTTTTGAACTTTTTTTTTTCTTTTCTCTTTAACCATCTATTATAATTTGAATTGTGCCACACAAAAAGGTGCTGAAGTCCTAACTTCCAATGCCTATTAATGTGACTTTTTTTAGAGGAAACATTATTTAGGCCATACAGAGGTAATCAAGTTATAATTAGTTCATTGGGGTGAACCTGATCCAATATGATTACATCCTTGCAAAAGAGGTACATATAGACACAGAGAAATGCATAGAGGAAAGATAATGTGAAGACACAGGGAGAATGCCATACACAAGATAGGGAATTAATGAAGCAGTTAGAATCTAAGAGAGAGACATGTAACAGATTTTCCCTCACAGCCCTCAGATGGAATCAGTCTTGCTAGTACCTTGATTTTAGTCCTCTAGCCTCCAGAACTGTGAGATAATTTTTTCCTAAGCCATCTAGTTTATGAAATTGTGTTAAGGCAGCCCCAGAAACTAAGACACCAACTCTAGTTTTTTATTTACAGACTGACACTTGGATTCTCATTTACCTTCTGCCTTGAAAGTATACAGTACAGAGAATTAGCATGCAATTAGTTTGAAAACTGTCATCATATGAGTGATATCAATGGAAAAAAATAAGCTTATATTGGATTTTCTTACCTGCAATGCATCTTACACTTGTAGACATTTTATTTTCTTTCTTTGGCCAGCTGGGGAATGAATGAAAAAGATATTGGCCATAATAGTTTATAATCACCACATTCTAAATCACATAGCTGATTTTTAAATTTGATTCAATTTGATTAACACGATGTTTTATCAGGAAGACTTGGAAACTGTAGCATTGTAGTCTAAAATAATACTTTGGTCTTCTCAGAGATGAGGTATGATTTTATTTCATTTCTAAAATTCAGATAAACTTTGCTGAGGAAAAAAAAAAATCTATTCTTGGGTTCTTGTGAATGGCTGATTATTACAAAGTAGAATCTAATCTTGGACCATATCCTATAAATTTACATGCCACTGAATGTTGTTCAAAAGTGGCTTCCTGCAGATCTTTGAATTGCTCAGTACAAAAGAACATGTTAATTAAGGCAGTCTCAGTTCAGTACACAAATGCACATAAATTATAATTCAATACAAGGTCAGTGAAAGGCTATTTTCTTGTTTTATATAATATCATTACCTTAAAAAAACAAACAAACAAAAAATCAAACACACAGAACTGCTCTTCAATAATTACAAAGTATGAAAACGGGCCTACAGATGTGGAACATTCAATTGGAATATAGTCATCTGCACTGAAAAATAAGAGAATTTTATATCTTCCTCTAGCACCCAACAGAAGTTGCTCTGACACACCTTGAAGCAAACGATTATATTGAATATATACTGATTAAGGCAAGATCTAAATGATGCTTGTGTAACTTGTAGTACTATTTAAAGGACAAAAGGAGAATACTCCATGGAGAAGTCTCCAATGGACTGGTAATATTTTCTCTAATAAAATGAAATATATCTAATGTCAGCATTTGCTAATAAATCTTGAACAACAAATAATTGGTATATATTTCTCNTGATGCTTGTGTAACTTGTAGTACTATTTAAAGGACAAAAGGAGAATACTCCATGGAGAAGTCTCCAATGGACTGGTAATATTTTCTCTAATAAAATGAAATATATCTAATGTCAGCATTTGCTAATAAATCTTGAACAACAAATAATTGGTATATATTTCTCTTTCTTCAATTAAAAGTATTATTTCAAACCTTAAGTAGTATTTGTTATCCTTTGAAGTATTGTATAGTATAATAAATAAAAAAAGAGACTCAAGATACTAATGTGAGTGTGTGGTTGTGCTCAGTTGTGTCCAACTCTTTGCAACCCTCTGGACTATACATATTGCCAGGCTGTTCTGTCCATGGAATTTCCAGGCAAGAATACTGGAATGGGTTGCCATTTTCCACTCCAGGGGTCTGTGTACCATGAAATAAAGGCACCAGGTCATTTCTATAAAATGACTTGATTCCACTCATAATTTGATTATAATCATAGGAATATACCTATTAGGCTTTCTATATTTTTCTATCATTACATCTAATTAAAAAAAAATCTAAGAAGTCATTGATATGTGCTTCAAGGAGTGGTAAAATTGAAAATTAAATGTATGACAAGTTTAATTTTGGTAATTTTTTCTTTATTATTACAGATGTTCTCAGAATTTAAGGCCTTGAATACATATTTGAAAATCTAGAAGATTAATAGGTTCATGTCAGATCTTGAGGCATATTGATGAGAAGTAACATTTAAATTGTAGCCCATTTGGAAAGAAGCAAAAAAAGGAGCAGACTTCAATGACTAAATGTTCTGAGTTACACATCTGCATCATGGTGGTAGTGGGCAGATTTTCAGTACAGTTAAAGTTAAATGAACATGAAAGAAGAGGTAACTAACCATTGGACAAAATATCCATTATATCATATACAGATAAAAAGGTTGACTGTCAGGCATGGGGGACTGACAAGAACATGGCTGCCTCTGGATCTACTAAAGGATTAGGTGGGAACTATAGAATAGAAACAAGAAACAGGAACCAACATAGAAAGCAAATAGAATAGACCATCAGCTAAGTGAGAATTGGATTATGGGACTGAGGTGGAGGGAGGAGTGATGATGTTAAGGGGGAAAAAAAATAAAACTTATTCCTACACTTGTTAAAACAGCAATTATTCCATATTATTGCAATAAGATTATTATAATAGGGGTGAGAATTCAGAGTCAGTTCTGAATTTATAGCCAGCAGCAGAGTAAGGAGGTCAGTGGGTTTGAAATTACNACTTATTCCTACACTTGTTAAAACAGCAATTATTCCATATTATTGCAATAAGATTATTATAATAGGGGTGAGAATTCAGAGTCAGTTCTGAATTTATAGCCAGCAGCAGAGTAAGGAGGTCAGTGGGTTTGAAATTACTTAAAGGAGACATTTAAGAGTGGAGGAATTTTGTTACACCAACATAGCAGGATTCTTGATGAAGGTAGATCAAGGTGATTAAATATCAAGGATGGTGGGTAAAGAATTTATCTGACATTGAGAGTGACAGCATATCTCGGATGGGGGGTTCTCAGTACATTGATTTAGCAAGACTTGCTGAAACTGACATTGGCTGGGATGGACAAAGAAACCAAATGTCAAGGCTCACTTGAGAAAAGGCCTCAGAGGAACCCAATCAATGTTTGCTCAAGGAGAATCTTTGTTGGTGGGTAGGTTATGTGAAAGTAAAGCCTAGATAGGTAATATAATACTGTGTGTGTTAGTCACTCAGTCATGCCCGACTGTTTGTGACCCCATGGACTGCAATCCACAAGGTTCCTCTGTCCATGAGATTTTCCAGGCAAGGATTCTGGAGTCGGTTGCCATTTCCCTCACCAGGGGATCTTCCCAACCCAGGGATCGAACCCGGGTCTCCTGCACTGCAGACAAATTCTTTACCGACTGAGCTACAAAAGAAGCCTGATACATAATATTTATTGAAAAGTTAATCTGTCCAAATACTATTAAAAGTACCTTATGATTCAATTATAATTAACAGCAAATTAAAAGTACCTTATGATTCAATTATAATTAACAGCAAATTAAAGATAAATTATAAAACAAATCATAATTACATAATTGTACAGTTTAAGATTTCAGCATTTCTAGGAGATAAAGAGTAAGAATACACTTATTTTATCTTGAGGTATACAGAGTTTAGATAAACTTATGCTTTCAGACAACATGGAGCAACAGGATCAGAATTAGTGTCCTGATTACAACAAAACAAAATGAAGACCGAAACAAAAAATGCAAAGCAAAAATGAGACAAAATACCTGAAACAATGTTTTTTAAAACACTAAATAGCGGGCAGGGGAGGAAAATGAACTATGAGTACAGAAAACAACAAAAGTGAACTGCTAGTGCCCCAGCTTACTGCTTTGAGTAGTTTCTAAGCCACTACTTGAGACTATAGAAAGATCATCCATAATGATTGAAGAGTATGGTAGCTATCACCAAGGCCAGGAATAGTGTTTGTCATTAGGCTGTTTTGGTCTCACCTGTTTTGCCTCAATTATCAAGCAGGTTCAACTACTTCCTCTTCACTGAAGGCATGGACATCCACAAGCTTCATTATGAAATTCCAGTATTTAGCACTTTTTTAGGAAGAGTTAACATGTAATGGGTTTTTATTTCTTCCTCAAACAAAAAAATCCATTTATCCTTTGTATTTATTTAATTTATTTTTGAACAATGTAAGTAGTAAATATTCTAAAAGTAATGTATTTGTATATATATTACATGGGAGAATTCATGGAGACAAATTTGTAGCCCCTGCATGTCATCTGTGTAGGAGTTCATGTAGTGAATTTAGCGAACTAATATCATTCCACTAAATATCTTATTCTTAAATCTAATTGAATCTTTACCTTATGTTTGACTTATATTTAATTTTATTAGCTTAATATGATAGGCTTTTCTAATATATTGGGCTTCCCTGGTGACTCACTGATAAAGAATCTGCCTGCCAATGCAGAAGACATAGGTTGGATTCTTGAGTTGAAAAGATCCCCTGGAGAAGGAAATGGCAACCCACTCCAGTATTCTTGTCTGGGAAATCTTGTAGACAAAGGAGCCTGGCAAGCTACAACCCATGGGGTCACAGAAAGTAAGGCATGACTTAGTGACTAAACAAAAATATCTTAGCCAGAAAATAACATTTTTTCTCCCTCAGAGAACTTCAATTTTTATATTCCTAAAAGACCTCCTCACAGTGGAGACTATGTCATTACCAAGGAGAATACAAAGAAAAGAGGGACACACACACACACACACACACACACACACAAGAATATATAATAACACTGGAGATAAAGATTATGAGAGAGATGAAGAGAAAAAATACATAAAGTTTTCTGGATTTCAAGAGTAATGATTTCTTCACAGGACTTTCAATTGGTTAAGATCTCAGAAAGGTTATCTGACCCCACCTTGGAAGGCAGACCTCCCAGGCCAAGCTTGACTTGAAAGGAGTAGAGTGTGCATGATATTTAGCAGTCTTGAAGCAAGCACAATGGTAATATATTTTATGAACATACCTTTAATCCAAACAGTCTTTATTTAACATTCTGTATGGTTTTAGGGCTACTCATCTGTTTTTTTTTTTATTATTATTAAATTTTTATTTTTACTTTATTTTACTTTATAATACTGTATTGGTTTTGCCATACATTAAAATTTTGTATAAGACTTTCTTCCTTATTATATTTCTGCCTATGTGTGTGTAGATAGAGAGATGAAAGATAAATAGGTAGGTATGTAGATATATAGACAGTTTTTAGATTAGCAAAGACTGTCTCTCGTAAATGGTTGGACATTTTATTCCTTTTTAAAAGTCTCTTCCAGTAATTTATAAATAATGAAAAGAGTAAATTAATACTACTGCTGTTAATCATAGTAGGTTAAATGGGTTGTTTGCAGGAGTGTGGTTTGCCATAGATATTTTTTGTTTCATATTCATAGATTCATTCAAAATTTTTCCAACAGGTATTTTTGAGTACCTACTACATGCCAGACACAGTTCTAAGAATTAGATATTGAAGAATGAGCAACAGAAGAAAATATTCTGCCTCCATGAAGTTTACATTCAGGTGAGAGGCAACATATGTGTTTGTTTTTCAAAGGCTATGTGGATTTTCACAGTTTTCAAAGAAAGCCACTAAATAGCTATAGATTTTGCTTTTTATTTTCCTTTTTTAATTCACTGCATCACTCTCCAAAATTATTTTTATCACCTTAGTGTAATTAAGAATCTAATCTTATTTTCATAACCTCTAAAATTTCCCAATAAGTGATCATCTTTTAATATCATCTTTGAATTATTTTGTACTTAATACTTTATCCTTCAGTTATTTCCTATATTGTTCCATACCCTCCAAGTTCTGAAAATAGTTGGACTCATTTTGAAGTTTAACATAGTTCATATACTCTAAAAAAAAAGTCCAAGTGAAACAAACAATAAATATGCCTCAAAATATGATCCAATAGTGTCAGTATTTTTCTGACTCATGCTCTTCCAGGTTTCCAAAATTCACTGATATCATTTATGTAGATCAATGAAAGTTGTATAAATTGATTCTAGAAATGCCTTGTAGTGTATCTTTGGCAGAGTTTCCTAGACAAAAAAAGTGTCTTCTTCATCCTGTACTTGAAAGCCCCCATCAAGATCTTTCTCAGAGAACACAGGAATGTAGCTGAATGATGAACTCTCGTTCCTGGGTACATTCTAATTCCACTTCTTGAGTTGAAGCTAAAGAATAGATTTCATTAAGTTTAGTCTCCAGATATGGTTTTCATTTTGTAAGTCCTGTGGAGTCACTGAAATTAGATGTCATAGGCTATACAGAAAATGATGTTTTCTCATACTGAAGTTTATTTGTTATACATATAGAGAAAAACATATTGCTGATTCCTGAAAATCCAATTTTAGAAAGGCAAGTCAGGATGATTTGAGTATTATTTTACTTTTTACAATATTCTGCAATCAGTATAATAGATTTTTCTTTGTTATGTGTGAGCATAAATTTCAACAATGGTGCAATGAGTGCATTGAGTTGGACACACTAATGTAGTTGATTTATTCCATCACAGAGGAAGCTTTGAATATGGATATGTGACATGTCATTGACACCAATGTTATTTTTGTCTGTGTGACTGAAGAGAACTAAATCATCCCAAGTCATGAAGATTATGGCTTTTAATTGCTTATTTGAAATCAGTGATTCCCAAAAGTTACTGCACAGTGTTAATTATTATGGAAAATGACCACAAATTCTTTGACTTTTCTCCTGTTGAGAAATAGAAATTATACCACTTCATTTTGAAATCAGGAAAATTTACTGACTGTTCAGTGCAACAGAATATTAAGAGGTAACGACGTATACGTATGGAGAGGGAAATGGCAACCTACTCCAGTACCCTTGCTGGAAAATTCTATGGATGGAGGAGGCTGGTAGGCTACAGTCCATGGGGTCGCAAAGAGTTGGACACAACTGAGAGACATTGCTTTCTTTCTTTCTATAGTTCCTTTTGGAGAGGGAAACGACAACCCACTCCAGTGTTCTTGCTTGGAGGAACCCATGGGTGGAGGGGCCTGGTGGGCTGCAGTCTATGGGGTTGCAAAGAGTTGGACATGACTAAGCAACTAACACACACATGTATATATATCTGTGCCCAGTTCTTAAGAGAATGGCAAGTATGTGTTCCTTGGAATACTCAGTTTATGACAGCCCCTTTTAGAACAGCTGCCATATTGTCAATAGATAAAATCCCACGCAGAGGTTATATAAGTGCTCTGGTAGGCAGCACTATAAATGTTTCCAAACAATAATAAGCATCAACTGCCACCATATTAGTAAGTTCCCTTTAGTGTCTGCTTCTGAGAACCTGNAGATATTGGGAAGATGTGTATAAGAGACAGTTATATAAGTGCTCTGGTAGGCAGCACTATAAATGTTTCCAAACAATAATAAGCATCAACTGCCACCATATTAGTAAGTTCCCTTTAGTGTCTGCTTCTGAGAACCTGTCAGATGACCACTGCATGACCACAACCACTTGATGTAATTCAAAGGAGAACCACATAGTCGAGATTACTCATAGAAAGATGAAAGATAAGCACCTTGATTTAGTGTGATTTCCTTGCAGAAGAAGATAAAGCTTACTGCTTCATATTTAAAATCTCTCCAGTAATAGTCTCTACTGTGTTGGTAAAAGTATTAAACTGCTACAATAAAGCAAGAGAAGGAGAGTTTTTCTTCATTTCTGGTGTTTTTAAGTTTCATTTTCCACGGTTCTAGGGTAGTACTTAATACCGAGAGGCATTTTTTGAAATATGAGAAATCTTTTATTGCTTATATGATTCATGGGAATAAAAAAAGGCAGTTAATTTTTCTTATATTCTTTAATGCTATGGCTCTAATTTTCAGTGATTAATTGAATAATTAATTGCAAATAGGCAACAGCTCCAATTTAATGGAATTACACCATTAACTTGTCTGATTTCTCATGAAATTTTTCCACATTCTCAAGTACCTAACCTATAGCACTGAATCTTTGCCAGGTTGTCCTTCTTCCTTCCAGCAATTTTCTGTAGCTAGTGTTCATGGATTTTTCTTTCAACATTCAATAATTGAGAGTAGGACTTTTTAATTACCTCTGAAGTTTCACTATATTTTCTCACCTTGTAAAATTCTTCTAAACCGTAGTCCACATGAATAAAAGCATTTACCCATTACTCATTGCTTTGGTTGTTCTGGTTTGTTTTTTTTTTTTTTTTCCCCAAGCTGTGAACATTACTGGNGACTCATTGGAAAAGACCCTGATGCTGGGAGGGATTTGGGGCAGGAGGAGAAGGTGATGACAGAGGATGAGATTACTGGATGGCATCACTGACTCAATGCACATAAGTTTCAGTAAACTTCAGAAGTAGATGATGGACAGGGAGGCCTGGCATGCTATGATTCATGGGGTCGGGTCGCAAAGAGTCGGACACAACTGAGAGACTGAGCTGAACTGAACTATCTCAATTACTTGATATTTGATATCACTTTTAAAAATTTATATATTCTAAGGTAGTGATCTCAAGGTCATTTTATTTCTAAGTATAACTGTAGATTTCTTTTTTAAATTTTATTTATTATTATTATTTTTGCTTTACAATATTTTATTGGTTTTGCCTATAGTGTAACTATAGATTTCAAACTCCAGTTTATTTTATGGCTTTAAGTATAATTTTGTGTTTATACTATTAAAATTTAGGGAAAAAAAGCAAATTAGATTTCATATTCATTTTACTTTTATTCTAGTTTGTAAAGTTTCCAATTTTTAGGACTTTTATATAATAAACCAACATATTTATATTTTAGTTATCAAATAAAGGAATGACATTTGTAAGTAATTTGAAATTCTGATTTTTTTTCTCCCTTATAGGTCGTTTCTACAAAAAATATTTAATTTCTTTAACCGTATGCTTTTTTTTTTTTTAAACTGCTTACATAAAAACAAGTGAGGATGCTCAGCTTATCTTAGTTTCATGTTTAAAAAATAGTTTTAGTTTTATGGTTTTCAATAGGTGACATCTTACCCAAAACATCAGATTGTTCTTTAAATTAAACTGTTTGAGATAATTGATCATCATGCAATTTTGAGAAATAATACAGAGTGATCCCGTATACATTTTACCTTGTTCACGCCAGTGGTATTACCTTGTAAAACTGCAAAACTATAGAGCAATATCACAACAAGGAAAAGGATGTTGGGATAATCAGTGTGCAAAATATTTTATCACCAGAAGGCTCTCTCATGTTGTCCCTTGTAATGACACTTGCTTCTCACCTACCCTCACTCTCTGTTTAAACTCTGGAACCACTAATAAGTTTTCTATTTTTATCATTTTTTCAAGTCAACAAAATTATATGAGTAGCCTTATACACAATGAAACCTGTAAGGATCACCTTTTTTCAGTCAGTAAAATTCTTTGACACTTTGTCAAGTTATCAGAACACAAAATATTTTTCCCATGAAGGGGAAAAGTATTTCTAAATAATTTATTTGGTAAGGATTGATATCCAGAAAATATTAAGAACTCCTATAACTAAAAAAAAGAAAAATAAAAACAATAAAAATATAGGCAAAGAATTTGCATAGGCATTTCTACAAAGAAAGTGTATAAATGGCCAATAAGCACATGAAGAGATGCTTAACATCACTAATTAAGGGGGATACAGATCAAAAGAGATACCACTTAACATTCATGAGGATTATTATTAAAAAAAAAAGAAAAATAACATGTTGGCAAGTATATGAAGAAATTGGAGCTCAATTATTGTTGATAGGAAGATAAAATGGTGCAGCTCCTATTGAAAAAAAAAAAAAATACGACCATTTCTCAGAAAGTTAAAATGAATGCTACCAAATGATACAGCAGTTCTATACCTGGGTAAACACCCAAAAGAACTGAAATCAGGGACTTAGGCATCTATGTACACCCATCCCTATAGCAGCTTTATTTACCTTTCCCAAAAAAGGGAAAGCAACTCAAGTTGCTTCCATTCCTTGATGGAATAGATAAAACACGTTTCATATGTGTAATAGCTACCACTGTCTCAAGAAGGAAATTCTGACATACCCTACAACCTTGAACTTAAGCTTGAGAATTAAGGCAGACACAAAAGGACAAATTTTATATTATTCTACCTATATTTAGTCAGGGTTTTCCAGAAACATAGAATATTGTGTGTCCAGTATGAGGAGTCAGGCAAGAGCTAATATTGCAGCTTGAATCAAAAGGCAGTCTGGACGGTACAATCCCCTCTCCCTGGGGAGAGCACAGTTGTTTTACTCTTAAGGCCTTTGACTGATTGGACGAGTTCCATCTACATTATGAAGAGTAATCAGCTTTACTCAGAGTCTTATAATTTAAATATTAACCTCATTTTTTTAACATTTTAAATATATGTTGAAGTATAGCCAATTAACAGTATTGTGATAGTTTTACATTAAAACTTTCCTCAGAAGATAATGCAGAGTGATTTTTTTCACCTTTATTTTAATGTTTGATTTTCAAATTATGTGAAATAAAATTAACAATATTTAACATTATGATGTAAAGTACTGGTTCTTTACTTGATGATATGATCCAAATCTTCATTCCTAAAGGGTCTGCGCCATTAGTCAGTTCAGTTCAGTCACTCAGTCGTGTCCAACTCTTTGTGACCCCATGGACTGCAGCATGCCAGGCCTCCCTGTCCATCACCAATTCGAGTTTACTCAAACTTATGTCCATTGAGTTGATGATGCCATCCAACCATCTCATCCTCTGTCATCCCCTTCTCCTCCAACCTTCAATCTTTCCTAGCATCAGGGTCTTTTCAAATGAGTCAGTTCTTTGCATCAAGTGGCCAGAGTGTTGGAGTTTCAGGTTCAGCATCAGTCCTTCCAATGAATATTATGCCATTAGTAGTTCTGAACATTTTCTGTAATAACTAATAACCACCAACAATAGAATGAAAGATTTATTCACAGTCTACTAGTTCCCCTTCCTTTCACACATTTATTCTGCTTAAAGTTATCAAAGAAAACCATCAGATAGGTATATATCTAAAAGATAGCAGTAAATACAAAATAAAGAATAAATGTATAATGCAGACTGGGCTCAGTAGTAAAGATTCCAGCTGCTAATGCAGGAGACATGAAGACACGGGTTCAGTCTCTCGGTCGAGAAGATCTCCTGGAGGTGGGCATAGCAACCCATTGCAGTATCCTTGCCTGAATAATATCATGGACAGAGGAGCATGGTGGGAAACAGTCCATAGGGTTGCAAAGAGTCAAACATGACTGAAAGACTGAGCACAGACACACATACACACACACAATACAGACTAGAGTCGATACTTTTAAATTTATTTCGTTACAACAAATATCAGAAAAATACCTTGTTCTAAAACTATGAGATGACATTTCATTTAAGCAGAAACATCATGTTCATCAACTCACATATTTATTGTTATTTTTTCTGGGTGAAAAGGACACAGTTGTTTTGTAATAAACTCTGATACTTCAATTTTTTGAAAGAGCTTTTATAAAATTTGTAGTATTTCTCCTTAAAATTTTGATATAGTTTATAAACATCTGAATCTGTTATTTTCTTTGTTGGAAATTTTTTATTATGAATTCATTTTTTAATGTAGTTATACAAGTGTTCTATTTTTAAATATTGGTAAATTATGTTTCAGTAGAAATTATCTGATTTATTGGAGTTATTGAATTTATTTACAAGAAGATATTTATACTCTTTCTCACTGTATCTTTGTAATATCATAAGGCCTAATACCTATCCCTTCATACATTTTCTATTTCTCTGTTTCTTTTTTGCTGAGTCTGCTTAACAGGTGATTTATTTTTGTTAAATTTTCAAAATACTACAGATTTTGTTCTAACACATTCTCTTCAATATTCAGTATCATCAGATTAAAAAAAAAAAAAATTATCCCATACTAATCCAACCAGTCCATTCTGAAGGAGATCAACCCTGGGATTTCTTTGGAAGGAATGATGCTAAAGCTGAAACTCCAGTACTTTGGCCACCTCATGCAAAGAGTTGACTCATTGGAAAAGACTCTGATGCTGGGAGAGATTGGGGGCAGGAGAAGGGGATGACCGAGGATGAGATTGCTGGATGGCATCACGGACTCAATGGACATGAGTCTGAGTGAACTCCGAGATATGGTGATGAACAGGGAGGCCTGGCGTGCTTCAATTCATGGGGTCGCAAAGAGTCGGACATGACCGAGCGACTGAACTGAGCTGAACTAAATGAGTAATGATAACTATATTGAATAATTTTTATATGTTTGCAATGCGTTCCTTTTACTGTCAGCAAGTGATGTTCAGTGAGACGATAGCAAATGTACATAAGCATACTTAATTATGTAATCTGAATAAATTATTTATTTTAAAGTAGAAAGATAGATATTTAATACAGAAATACTACTTTTTAAAAATTACCAACAATAAAACAATGAACTATGACTTAAAAACTAATGTTTGTGTGTGTGTGAAAGACAAAGTTAATTAAGGCATTCTCCCCTCTTTGGCAAGGATTAATTTCAGCTCCATTACTTTTAAAATTTTACCTTAGAATAGAACATATTCAGGAACACTGACAGTTGCATTCCCTGTAGAGGTGAGAAGAAGATCCCAGAATCTAGAAAATATGGCTTAATATGTGAAAAGTGTTTCTGAGCAAAGGTAAGGAAGATAAGCAACTGATCAGCCATACACCTTGCTTCTAGTAGGACTCACTTGTTCTCCACTGAGAGAACAAGTTCTCCATTGTTCTTTCAGTTCAGCTCAATTCAGTCTCTCAGTCGTGTCTGACTCTTTGAGTCAATTAGTCAATATTTCAGAAAATATTTGTCTTAAGCTAGCTCCTTTCTCTTAATTCCTTTATAATAAATGAGATTTCAGACCTCAATAAAGAACATGGAAAAAACTAATAACTAATGAACATATTTTCTTATGTCTTTAAGCCCCTATACCACCCTGATACATTTTCTCATTTGGTTCACTGTCTACTTACTTCCTAGGCTGTCCATAGATCTAATTAGAGCTTATATAATAGGCTATCCCCCATTCCTCTTAAATGTGAGGAATAAATTAATATAAATTGTATATTGATACTGATTTATTTATTAATATTACCTCCTGAAGCAAAATAAATCCAGTTCCTTATTCATGTTTAACACCCTAAATTATATCAATACAATGATCAAATTGGCCTCTAGGTTTACTTTTCAGACTAAGTGTGACCTGTTCTTTCAGTTCTGCTTATTTGGATATAATTTCCTACAATAAGGGTTACCTTACCTGAGAGTATGCCATTTGAACGTTGTCTCAAAGTATTTTTGAAAAATCTCTTTTCACCATATCTTTGCTGACACCTGTTATCTCTCACTTTTTTGTTGTTCTTGTTTGTTTTTTTGGATGATAGCCACTTTATCAAGTGTGAGCTAACAACATCTCATTGTTGTTTTTATTTGCATTTTCACAATGACTAATGAGGCTGAGCATCTTTTCGTGAGCTTCTTGGTCCTTTGTATGTTTACTCTGAAAAAATGTTTAATCAGTTCCTCTGCCTATTTTTTATTTATCAGATTGTTTGAGTTTTTCTTTTTCTTTTTTTGTTTATTTGTATGAGTTCTTTATATATTTTGGATATTAGCCCTTTATCAAAACATACACTTTACAAACACTTCTGCTTGTGTATAATTTTCACTTTGTTGATTGTTTCTTTTGCTCTATAGAAGTATTTAAACTTGATTTTCCCCACTTACTGAGTTTGCATCTTTTGCTTGTGCTTCTAGTGTCATATTCAAAAAATCATTGCCAAGACCAATGTTAAGATTTTTCTCTAAGTTTCTTCTAGGAGTTTTACAGTTTCACATTTTATTTTTAAGTCTTTAATCCACTTTGTGTTAATCTTTGTGACTGGCATAAGGTAAGGCTTTAATATAATTTTTCTGCATGTGATTACCCAGTTTTCCTAATATCATATATTGATAAGGCTGTCTTTTGCTTAGGATATTCTTAGTCCATTGTCAAATATGTTAATTGCATATGTGGTGAATTATATATGAGCTCCCTATTCTGTTCCATTGATCACTGTGTCTGTTTCTATGCCAGTCCCATACTCTTTTGATTATTATAAATTTGTAATATTGTTAGAAATCAGTAAGTGTGGTACTTCCAATTTTATTCTTTTTTCTCAAGGTCTTCTGTGGTTCCATACAAATTTTAGTTGTTGGGGATGTTCATTGGTATAACCACCATGGAAAACAGTAGATGTTTCTCCAAATATTAGAAATAGAGCTTCTATATGATGCAGTAATTCCACTTTTGGGTACATATACAAAGGAATTGAAAAGAGTATCTCAAAGAGCTATCTGCACCTCTGTGTTTATTGCTCCATTATTCCCTGATAGCTAACATATGGAAATAATGNATGTTTCTCCAAATATTAGAAATAGAGCTTCTATATGATGCAGTAATTCCACTTTTGGGTACATATACAAAGGAATTGAAAAGAGTATCTCAAAGAGCTATCTGCACCTCTGTGTTTATTGCTCCATTATTCCCTGATAGCTAACATATGGAAATAACGTAAGTGACTATCAACAAGTGAATGGATAAAGATGTGAGATATAGATAAATTTATATTTACATAGGATTATATAAAATGAAATATTCAACCATGAGAAACATGGAAATTTTGTCTTTTGAAAGAGCATGAATGAAACTTGAAGGCATTGTGTTAAGTCAGGAAAAGAAAAATAGCATGATGCCACCTTTGAGTAACATCTTTAAAAAGATGAATTTGTAGGAACAAGAGAGTAGAATGATGGTTACCAGGTGCTGTGGGGTGGGGCAAATGAAGAGATATTAGTCAAAATTTACACACTTCTGATTAGAAGATGAATAAATTTGGGGGATCTAATTAATAGGCGGGTCATGGCGGAGAAGTCTGACAGAATGTGGTCCACTGGAGAAGGAAATGGCAAACCACTTCAATATTCTTGCCTTGAGAACTCCATGAACATTATGAAAAGGCAAAATGATAGGATACTGAAGGAGAAACTCCCAAGGTCAGTAGGTGCCCAATATGCTACTGGAGCTCAGTGGAGAAATAACTCCAGAAAGAATGAAGGGATGGAGCCAAAGCNAAATAGCATTTGTGAACTAACCTCAACAACTAATCACCTATTTATCAACCACTAATTGTATATATATAAATATATGTCATATATTTGTAATATATGTAAGTTTTAATATATATTAAAATTATATATATATATAATAAAATAAAATAATTTTAACAACATCACATTTTCACCATTATTAACCACAGCTTATAAACTGGTTTCTATAGCAAGCATGTGTACTCAGTCGCTTCCGTTGTGTCTGACTCTTTGGGACCCTATGGACTGTAGCCCATCAAGCTCCTCTGTCCATGGGATTCTCCAGACAATGATTCTGAAGTGGGTTTCCATGCCTGCCTCCAGGGAATCTTCCCTACCCAGGGATTAAACCAGAGCCTCCTGTGTCTCCTGCATTGCAGGCAGATTTTTTACCACTGAGCCACCTAGGAAGCCTGGTTTCTATGGAAAGTAGATTATGATTCCTAACTGAGAACAGTTAAAACTGGACATGGAACAATGAAAAGGACTGGTTCAAAATTAAGGGAGTATGTCAAGGCTATATATTTTCACCCTGCTTATTTACCTTATATGCAGAGCACATCATGTGAAATGTCAAGCTGGATGAATGACATACTAGAATCAAGATTGCCGGGAGAAATATCAACAACTTCATATATGCAGATAAGTCCATTCATGGCAGAGAGCGAAGAGGAACTAATGAGCCACTAGATGAAGGTGAAAGAAGAGAGTGAAAAAGCTGCCTTAAAACTCAACATACAAAAAACTAAGATCATGGCCTCTGGTCCCATCACTTCATGATGAGTAGATGGGAAAAACTGCAAACAGCGGCAGATTTTATTTTCTTGGACTCCAAAATCACTGTGGAGGGTGACTGCAGCTATGAAATTAAAAAAATGCTTGCTCCTTAGAAGGAAAGCTAGGACAAACCTAGATAGCTACTAAAAAGCAGAGACATCACTTTGCCAACAGAGGTCCATACAGTCAAAAACTATGGTTTTTTCCAGTAGTCATGTATGGTTGTGAGAGTTGGACCATAAAAAAGGTTGAGCATCAAGGAACTGATGCTTTTAAATTATGTTGGAGAAGACTCTTGAGAGTCCTTTTGAGAGCAAGTAGANCAGAGGTCCATATAGTCAAAAACTATGGTTTTTTCCAGTAGTCATGTATGGTTGTGAGAGTTGGACCATAAAAAAGGTTGAGCATCAAGGAACTGATGCTTTTAAATTATGTTGGAGAAGACTCTTGAGAGTCCTTTTGAGAGCAAGTAGACGAACCAGTTAATCCTAAAGGAAATAAACCCTGGTGATTCATTGGAAAGACTGATGCTGAAGCTGAAGCTCCAATCCATTGAGAACCTGATGCAAAGAGCTGACTCATTGGAAATATCCTGATGCTAGGAAAGAAAGAGGGCAGGGGAAGAAGGGGGTAAGAGCAGATGAGATGGTTGGACGGCATCATCAACTCAATGGGCATGAGTTTCAGCAAACTTCAAGAGATATTGAAGGACAGGGAAACCTGGCATGGTGCAGTCCATTGGGTCACAAAGAGCTGGACACAGCTTAGCAGCTGAACAACAACTGAGAATGTAAACCTATTTTACCCAATGACACACTGGGAATGAAAACCCCATCGGTTGCTTTGGCAGTAGGAAGGGATTCCAAAATGAGCTCTTCAAGATGATATCTTTAGATAAACAACAATTGGCCAGTATAGTATTGGGGCTTCAAGAAACTAATACAGCTTATTCATTAATTCCACTTGTAAAAAGGAAAATAAATCTCTAAATGAGGTATTCATAAATACTAAAATGAATTTATACCTCCTGCTATTCTCTACCTGAAACCATGCTTATGGGACCCAGGCTATTCTAGACAGTGCCTCGCATTGAAAATATTTACCCCTTGTCCACCTTATTATAATATAAGGTAGCATTATTTTACAGAAGATACTTTAGGGTAGTATTTTGAGAAGAGACTGGTAAAATAAAATATTAAAAAAATGTTTAAATGCCACTAGGTATAACTTTATATTCCATATATTTTAGGCTCTGTCTGCATTAAAATTTTTTCACAGTAGTCCTATTTGTAGAAGGATCACTAAAATTATATCATTAATATATGTGGCTTAGTTATGCACAGTGTGTATCTGATTCCAAAGTAGTATAGGGTTATGCCTTATACAATAAAGAATAAAAAATAATTCAACACCAATTATTATTTTAATGATGATAGAAATCTCTATATCTTGAAATATAATGCCTTTAGTTACAGAATAGCATTGTAGTTTGGTTTTAAGAATGCAACCCATCAAAATAATGATAGAAATATATTGCTTATTGTCAGGGAACATTTAACAGGAGGATTCTTGCATGCTGTTTTCTATTTCTCAAGGATTCTCTGTTCCTTATCAGTTCCTATTCTGAGAACAAGTAGGACTGCAGGCAGTTCTCAGGACTGAGGTCATAGGATGAGACATGACTATTTTCAGCATCAGTGACATTGTATGTATTAGACTATCCATATTGTGGCTATTGATAAAATTTCATCCTGTGTAATAGCTGAGTAATCATCTTACTAAAAATATATAAGCCTGCATTTCTGCTAATAAAGCACACTTTCTCCATCAGAGCTTGGGTCCCTATGTCTGTCTGTCTTTCTTTCTTTCTCTCTCTCTCGCTTTCTCTATTTCACTTTCTTATCGCGGACCGCAACAAGTGGCACCCAGAACAGGGACTTGGCATACGTGGCATTTCGGATGGAGTGACTCAGGGCCTATTGAAATCAGGACCTATTTAGGTCAGTAAGTACTAAGACATGGGTCAAATGGCTGGAAAGCCCCATTATTTCTCTACTTTACTTCACCATTTGTTTAAAGCTCAGGAACTTTTGGTTTTGTGCCAATGAACAGAGGCTTGCTTTCAAACGGTGGTTAAATGTAATCTTTGGTTCCCTGATAAAGGCAGTTTTGATTTATAAATTTGGCACCCGGTCAAAGAAAATGTTGAACGAGCCGCCAGGCAAGGAAAAAATATTCCAGTTGATTTCTGACCTGTATGGGCTCTCATTAAAGCTGTAATTCTGCCATTTCAAGGTAAATTCTAGCCCTCCCAATATTCAACAACAGACAGAACACTTATTTCATAAATATAAATTAAATGATAAAACTTTGCAAAAGGCCCAACTAAAACAACATAAAATATTTCAAAATTTTCCTACTAATCCTACCACGGCTATTCCAAATGCTCCTCCTCTGCCAACAGGCGCAGTTCCAAAAGTCTCTCCTTTGCTCCATCAGAGCTTGGGTCCCCATGTCTGTCTGTCTTTCTTTCTTTCTTTCTTTCTCTCTCTCTCTCTCTCTCCCTGTCTCTCTTTCAGTTTCTTATCGTTGACTCTGTACTGCCCAGTTCCGGTCAATTAAAGGACCTCAACACTTATGTATATTTTCTAAATAAGATGATAAAATTGATGAAAAATTAAAGATTATTTTATTTAGTATAGTGTATTTGTAGCATGTAATCATTATGGATTGCATATTTAACTCTTTTTGATAACTGCTCTGCATACAGAATTTCATCATATCCTCCACTTTTAGGTGAACAGTAGTATCTATTGCTTCATTTAACAATCATTTTGAGTTTATTCATGAGTTAGCTAACTTAAAAATTATGGATATATTTCTTGACATATAATATTTTAGCATAAGCTTTAAGAAATATTGTCATAGTATTAAACACTGAGGTTTTTTTTTTTTAAGTTTTTTTCTTTTGTTTAGTTTTCATATACCACTTAAGAAATAAGGGTTAATTTTTATAGTGCTTACTAGGCTTTTGGCATAGTCTTGTGTGCTTTAACATATTATTGTAGGTAATCCTTACATCAATTCTGTGATAAATTGTATTGTTATCTCCATTAAGCAGATAAGAAAACTGAGTAATGGAGTATTTAAGAAACTTGACCAAGGTTATTCAGCTAGTAAATGTAGAGACAGAAGTATGTAACATGTTCTCCTTATGAAAGACATTTTCCAGTTTTCAGGTGTAGGAAAATATTCAGAATACTTTGAAGTTATCTACCTCAAAAAGATAGTCTATTTTAAGGGATGTTTTCCTTACATAATGAATTAAGATGTCAGTGGAGCAAATAAAAAAAATATAGTAATTTACTAAGAATCACATTGCTGAATAGTTTCAAGAATGAGGGAATGTGATTCATGTTGAGGTCTGACAGAAAACAGAAAAATTCTGTAAAGCAATTATCCTTCAATAAAAAATAACTTAATTAAAAAAAAAAGAATGGAGGAATGATATAATTTGCCTAGTGTGGAGAGAACAGTGGCTTGTCAAGCAACAATGGCAACTTGTGGAAATTCAGAGAAGAATTAATGATAGCATGACCAAATTAGTGGTAAGTGGTAGGAGAAAAATGAGGAGTCATTTAAAAAACAGAATCCATATGTGGCTTGTGGGAAGTGANGAATGATATAATTTGCCTAGTGTGGAGAGAACAGTGGCTTGTCAAGCAACAATGGCAACTTGTGGAAATTCAGAGAAGAATTAATGATAGCATGACCAAATTAGTGGTAAGTGGTAGGAGAAAAATGAGGAGTCATTTAAAAAACAGAATCCATATGTGGCTTGTGGGAAGTGAGGGAGTGAATACTGAGTGAATAATGACAGACTCTAGACTGGGCAGTAGGATAGTTGCTGTTGGTAGTCACTCATTTAGGCAAACTGATTGGAAAAGCATGAGCACTAGCAAATTTGGGTTGATTTCAGATAAAGGCACACTATTTAAAGCTACAATATAGGGGATTTTGTATATGTGAAGGTATGGAGATAAGTTTAATTTCACCATGAATACCATACTGTAATTCAGTGTTGAATTAAATCAGAATTTTTAAAAATCTGAAAGTATCATGTAAGTATATATAATTTTATGAAATATTATATGATTATACAATAAAATGATAGCTTATTGGTTATGCAGTTCAAAGATAAGTCTACTTTTTAAATATTAAAAAAATGAATGTATGGTGTGTGGCATTTTTTAAAACAAAAATACTTCCATCTATGTAACTGCATTAAATAGTCATATTTGTAGAAAATAATCATGCAAATAAATTAATATATTAGAAAATAAATAGAGATTAGAATTAGAANAAGATAAGTCTACTTTTTAAATATTAAAAAAATGAATGTATGGTGTGTGGCATTTTTTAAAACAAAAATACTTCCATCTATGTAACTGCATTAAATAGTCATATTTGTAGAAAATAATCATGCAAATAAATTAATATATTAGAAAATAAATAGAGATTAGAATTAGAAAATAAAACATTTTCTCCTGCTGTGTTATTCACTGATTACTTGCTGCTAATAAGAATTTTCCTCATTATTGAATCAGCCTGATTGTGTTTATACAAATGAATACATCTATGTCCTTTCCACCTAAAAAATGAGTAAAAATCTCTGAGATGAAAAATTTGTTATTTTCACTAAAATAAAATGTCTTCTCATGATTTTAAAATTATGTGATTTTCTGATATTTATGCAACACATGTAGAAGCATCAGTTGTGGTCTGCATTTTACTTTGGTCTATATTTGTATTTACTGTTAGCTTAAGAAAGTATTGAAACTCATACATATCTGATAGTTGTCCCTTGATAACTGTGAGCATAATGAGTTGTGAAAAAAGGAAGGGAAACTAATAGTTTATGATGAAATCTTTTATTCTATTATTGAAGGGGTTTTAGATTATTTACCATGAGAAATGTTTAACCATTTCCAGAAGCCTGAAGCAGTCATAGGTATCTTTAGTGAAGTCCTATAATATGTATCTAAATTAATTTTGTTCAAAATATATTTATTCAACACCTATGTTATAACCAGTTTTTACCAGGAGATAAAATTATCCTTCAAAAAGAGTGTTTTCCTTCCTCTGAANAGTCAACTCTTCACATCAGGTGGCCAAAGTACTGGAGTTTCAGCTTTAGCATCATTCCTTCCAAAGAAATCTCAGGGTTGATCTCCTTCAGAATGTACTGGTTGGATCTCCTTGCAGCCCAAGGGACTCTCAAGAGTCTTCTCCAACACCACAGTTCAAAAGCATCAATTCTTCAGCACACAGCCTTTTTCAGAGTCCAACTCTTATACATGACTACTGGAAAAACCATAGCCTTGACTAGAGGGACCTTAGTTGGCAAAGTAGTGTCTCTGCTTTTGAATATACTGTCTAGGTTGGTGATAACTTTTCTTTTAAGGAGTAAGTGTCTTTTAATTTCATGGCTACAGTCACCATCTGCAGTGATTTTGGAGCCCCCCAAAATAAAGTCTGTCTTTATCCACCTACGTTAAAATAGATTTGTTTTAATAGATTCCCTAGTGGTTTCCAGTCTGGATTTTTTTTTAATATAAATGAACCATGCAATTTAGATATTTCAGTCGTGTTTTATATTTTGTTCTGATAGTATCACAAAACCAAGTTTTGCTTGCTATTTTAGTTTTCCTTTATTTTATTTTTTTTTGCCCATGAATTTTAAAGCATTATTATGCCTGGGAAAGAAGTAAGATGTTTATTAATTTATAGTGACGTTCTTAGTATTTTGAAATTTCAAGAGTGTTGTTTGCCTTTCAGTCCTATAGAGTGTTACTATGCAGTCCTAATTATGAAATAAATCTTATTATAACTTTTAGAGCCTTTCTCAGCCTCAGTAGTTTTCCCAACTCCCCACCCTCACCAGCCTGAGGACTTTGCTTAATAAAATGGAACTTTCCCTCTATTTAACTATTTAAACATGTTTAAAGTTTTCCAAGGAAACTTCCAAGGTAGTAAGTTGAGTCAGTATGCAGTTGAGAGATCTTTCAGTCTGTTTTCTTTTTTTCTCTTTATTAACATTTTCACATTTGGCTGTCTTATGCCCTCTGGGATATCACCCAACCTCAGAGTATTTTCTTAAAACCTTTTCTGAACTTCTACCTTTATTATGAGAATCACGAAGTCTTTTCTCTGAACCTTTCCCAGTTGATTAATGTGGTCAGTGCTGTTTCTTTGTGTGAGCCACTTTGATTCCTCTGCCTGGGACTGTATTCACAATTTTTTACACTTTTTTGTTTCTTATTGATTCTCTTGTTAAAAGCTCCTCTTTTTTTCCTAGGATATTGAGATTCCACATTGCACATCCAGTTCTTTTAGGTTTTAAGGTTCTTGCTGAATTCTTCATTCTACAGAAGGACTGGGAGAAACCAACAGAGCAGAGAGGATCCCATGTTCTAAGACTCTCTCAAAAGGAAACCCATAACTAAGACAAAAATTCTTCATTCTACAGTAGGACTGGGAGAAACCAACAGAGCAGAGAGGACCCCATGTTCTAAGATTCTCTCAAAAGAAACCAAAACTAAGACAAAATCAATAAACAAATGAACTCCAGTAAATTACATATATCCAAGTATTTAATGTTGAAAGAATGGTGCTATAAATTTTGTGCTATGGAATGTTGGAGACATAAATGTTTGTAAATATCACCTAGCCCAACACTTCATTTTGCAGAAGAAACTGAGATAAGTATGACAAGCAATGTGTTATAAATGATCTGAAGCAAGAAGTTAAGTAAGGTAACAAAGTCAAAGGAAACAGATTACAATCTCTCTTTTCCAAACTTGCAATCTTTTACACTTCAAAAGGAATTTCTAGAGTCTTTGATATGTGTTAATTGGTTGACTATTTCAGCTATTCAAAAAATGTATATCAAATGCCTACTATATATCTGACTATAATCTTTGCAATGAGTATACAATGATGAATGAAACATGCTCCTGCCATTTATTGAATTACAGTTAAAAATATAAGGTGCATATAAAAGACAAAACACAAAGCTGAGCATACATCAATTCAAGAATGAGAAGTCTATTGTTTGAATATTAGTGTCAGCCAATGTCTTTGTTGATCAACTTAATAATAAAGCATTATTTTAATAGCCATCATGTTTTAAACTTTAGAATTTCTTTTGGTAGATATCAGAACTTCTTGTGAAATAGATAAAAGAAACTCTTATATTCTTTAATGAGCTGGGATTTTTTGTATTAACTCTGTAAAATATTCAATTCAGCACACATTTAAAAGTGTTATAGATTGTTTCACATGCATAAACTATATGGAAATCCTTAGGATATTTGCTTAAAGCAATATAGAGTAAGAATTATTAACTTGTATATTCTAATACATCTTTTTTATTCATAGAATGTGCAAAAGGTTTGAAGAGATTTGAAAATAGCCTGGTGACTCAGAGGGTAAAAAATCTGCCTGCAATGCTGGAGACCTGGGTTCAGTCCCTGGGTTTGGAAGATCCCCTGGAGAAGGGAAAGCTACCCACTCCAGTATTCTTGCCTGGAGAATTCCATGAACAGAGGAGGCTGGCAGGCTACAGGCCATGAGGTAGCAAACAGTCGGACATGACTGAGCAACTTTCACTTCTTTTTTTTTCTAAGTAATTTAACTACTTTTCCTTACATGCATTGAAACAGTAGAAAGAATCTTATTAAATGTCCACCTCACACCTTTCTGGATTAACAAATGTTCTTCCTACTGTAAATTATATACACTGATGTCTAGGACAACATAAATATTTGCATTAGGAAATTTCTCTCACATATACTTTGATTCTTTTCAGGTGAAAAGTAAGTTGTTTTCAAACCCTAACTTGGGTTCCTGGATGCTATACCAACTTGGGTGTGTTAGGAGAAGGGGCTTCCCACTTCAGAAAACAATTTCTGGAAACCAGCAAGGTATCTAGGAATTCAAATCAATTATGACCCTGTCTCTTTGAAGTAAGCACCTGATTCCACAGGTTTATGATACAGTCCCACAAGACTATCCACACATACATATGTGAACTGACATAAATAAAATATTGAAGTATATATGTACTGTGATTTTGCTTGACAACCTTTATTCCACATAAATTCTGTGTGTTAAATTTACTTAATAGGCAATGACTATATTTCTTTCATTTCTGTTTAAGTCTATTTTTTGTTGAGAGACAAGAGCAAATTCTGTGTTGCTATTGTTAAGAACAAGAAACTTGGCTTTTTTCCCCCTATAATTTTCTGAAAGCTTAAATAATTTTTGAAATTCACTATCACTCTCCTTGTAATAATTGTGATTTTAACAAAGCAAAACTAAAGGGTAAAAATTATACTGTTGTCTCTACTTTTACTAGAAAGATCAATCTCTTTGTGTTGATTGATTGTTGTTGTGTGTGGAAAGCAGGCTAATTTTATATTAGCTACTGCTGAATGTAGTTAGAAAAAATAATATTCTCATCAAAAATAAAAACTAGAAAGAAAGTAAGTATGACAAAAATATTGTTTTATTTATGTTTCAAATTTTGGATAATGTTTGCAGTGACCAAAAAAAGAGAAATATATATATGTATATATCATATATATATATATATATATACATACACACACACACACACACACACACACACATATATATATATATCTTCTTTATATTCAGACAACACTTCTGAAGGGAGAGATTTCTGAAATTTTTCTTTCTAAATGTCCCCTTTTTATAGTATAGGTTTACATATTTATGTTTCAGAAAGAAAGAAAAATGGTGTGAGCAAAACAAAAGAGTCATGATCCTTGATTATCATTAACTCAGAAAAATACAAAAGATTAATGATGATTGATGAAAGCAAAAGCAGACTAATACTCAGTTATGATATACTCAGTTTCAGTATTATACTTAACAGATACAGTCAGGAAATTAAAAGCAAAATTATTGTATATCCCTTCTTGAAATGTGTTAACCATAGGTTAGAAAAAATGTGAAAATAATTTCACCCTAAAAATTCTAACTTCTTACTAATATTAAGCTAACTTTATTAAGTACACCTGCTACAGATCAAATGCTGTTCTGAATACTGAAAATGCAAAGGAATAAATGTTATAGACTCTCAATAAGCTTCCAAATTAGTTAGGGAGAGAAACCTGTAATGGTAATTCTTCCTTCTACAAATAGAAGAGAGTGATTTCTAAACTGAGCTACAAATGATGAATCAGAATATCTACAGAACATGGAGAAGGGGTGGAACAATAAAACAAGGTAACAGCAGTGAAGTATTCTAATCCAAAGTAATCATGAGCTAATTCAATGAGGCAAAAGAAAGAATGCCACATTAGCAGAAATAAAATAATTACAGTTGGAGCATGAGGTAATAGTGTGTATGTGTGTATGCATGCATGTATGCATACATAGGTCCTCCTTATTTATATTGGAGATGTCACAGGCTGGACAGTTTTAGGAGTAACAGTCTGTTTGGAAAGAGCCTGTATTTGTTTCATTCTTTTCATAAAATGAGTAAATGCCTGCTTTCCATACAAGAGTGTTGGTTCAGTCAGGCTAACGACACAGAGCATTTCCAGTTTTCCTTCTTCCAAATCTGCATATAAACAGACTGAACCAAGGTACTGAGGACTCTTCTAACCCTTGTTAATGAGATTAGCCTTTGCTCTGAAGGCAGAACCATGCTATGAAAGGTTGTATCCAGGCCTCCTTGTCCCTCACCATCTCCCAGAGTTTGCCCAAGTTCATGTTCATTGAATCAGTGGTGCCACTCAACCATCTCATCCTTTGTTGCCCACTTCTTCTGTCTTCAATCTTTCACAGAATCAGGGTTTTTTCCAATGAGTCAGCTCTTCGCATCAGGTAGCCAAAGTATTGTAGTTTCAGATTCAGTATCAGTCCTTGCAGTGAATATTCGGGGCTAATTTCCTTTATGATTGACTGGTTTGTCTCCTTGCTAGCCAAGGGACTGTCAAGAGTCTGCAACACCACAGTTCAAAAGCATCATTTCTTCAGCACTCAGCCTTCTATATGGTCCAACTCTCACACCTGTACATGAATACTGGAAAGACCATAGCTTTGACTATATGGACTTTTGGCAGCAAAGTGATGTGTTTGCTTTTTAATACACTGTCTAAATTTGTCACAGCTTTCTTCCCAAAAAGCAATTGTCTTCAAATTTCTTGGCTGCAGACAGCATCTGCAGTGATTTTAGAGAAGTTTGTCACTGCTTTGACTTTTTCCCCTTCTGTTTTCCATGAAGTGTTGGGACTGGATGCCATGGTCTTAAGGTTGTTTTTTTTTTTTTTGGTTGGTTGGTTTTTTAATATTGAGCCTTAAACTGACTCGTTCACTCTCCTCTTTCACCCTCATCAAGAGGCTCTTTAGTTCCTCCTTACTTTCTTCCATTACAGGGTTATAAGCAGAGTAATGATCACAGCACAGTGTTGTTGTTGTTTTTTTCTCGTTTGTTTTTTTAAATCACTATAAATACTAGATGAGAAGAAGATTAAAAGCAGAAAATAAATAAGGAGACTGACAAAGGAGAAAAATACATAAAATGTTTTAAGAGAAATTTTATGCAGACTAGTAAATGTAAAAGCAATCTTTGACATCTGGAACCTAACAACTAGGTCTTGTTCTTCTGTTGATCATAAACAATTCCATAGAATATCAACAACAGTGAAGTCATTCTGAGTGAAATTGTTCAAAATAAACACAAGACCACTTTGCACTCAGGTCTGAACACAGACAATAAACATTGTCCAAACCATAAAAAATGAACAAATATTTCCCTATCCTGACAACTGCCTCTTTACATGCTATGGTTTTACCCTCACACTAGTCTTCCATCTTCCTAACTAAAAGGATACATAATCACAAAAATCACCTCCACTTACTAATGGTAAAACCAATCCAATCCAAAAACAAAGCCCCACCACTTAAACTCTACCTAAAATCTCAGACACAAATCTAAAACCTATAATGAGGCATTTCTACTACCCTCTTGCTTGAGTGCCCAACAATTGCTCCTATGCTGTGTGTGTGTGTCTTTCCTTATTATAATACAAGTTATGTTCCCATCAGTCTTTGCTAGAGGCAATGATGAAATAAGGTAGTTGAAAATGTTCAATCAGTTGTTTGGTTTCTAAATTAAGGTTTAATAATGAACAACTATCTTAACTTTCTTAGAGTGAAAGTAAAGGGAAGATTATGACATAGAAATTAGAGAGGAAATTCTTTGTATGAATTACTAGTCTCTTTCCCTCTCTCTCTACTGGTCCTGGAAGAATGCATCTTCAAATTTCTTTTACGTGAATTATATCTCAAAATGGTAGAAATTTTATTAAAAACCAAAAATGACTTTATTATGTTAATCACCATTCATACTATAGCACTTTTAGTTTATAAGTACTTTTAAATTATCTTATTCATTAGGCTCTTTAAAGAATGTCTTCTAAAAGAATTACTTTTTCTTCTAACATATTTGGTTATATATATATATATATACATATATATTGTAAGTCATGTTAAATTTTTATAGTAGTAGTAAGAAAGACAATTTTTTAAAAATGTTCTTTGTTTATTCTTTAATATCAATAATTTTTATGCCTTAAGTAGTAAGAGAGATACATCTTTCTACCAAATTGTGATTGACTGGGTAACTGGTATGAAACATAATTTTAAATTTTTTTCATATTTAATAACTAGAAATATATTTCACTTACTGATAGTTAATAATGAATAAGTTTTTCAATTCATTATACATAAATAAACATAATATATTTTGAAATATAAAAAGAAAATTTTTTATAGTTTTTAGTTATGAAGTTATAAATGTATCTGTTGATATTCTTATACCTCAAAGAAACCCATGCATTGTTGTTTATTTTGTTGAATATCTATAGCTATATATTCATTGTTTTATGTATATTCTTATTTAGCAAAGCTTATGGATGTTGTGTCACATGATACAGAATAAATACTATACAACAGTTTCATATAGAAGAGTATCTCAAAATATTTAACCCATAAAATATATAACTGATATGAAGAATAATCATGGGAATATTTTTGAATTTATCATTTGCAATGCTTATCTAATCCTATGATTATTTTATTATGTTTTGAATTGGCTGACCTTTGATCTACCAGATGTGTTTATTGGGCATAATATACAAGTGTATTTATGTATTGAAGTTCTTCAGAGAAACAGAATCAATAAGATGTGTGTATGTATACATAAAAGGACATTTTAAGGAACTGGCTCACAGGAATATGGAGACTGGCAAATGCAAAATTGTCAGGGGTAAGTGTGAAGAGTGGAGACCACTGGAGAGGTAGATGTTTCAGCTCAAATCTGAAGGCAGTCTGGAGGTGGAATTGTCTCTTTTTCAAAGCACCCCATTCTTTTCAGCTGATTGAATGAGATCTATCTACATTATGAAGGGTGATCTGCTTTACTCAAAGTCAAAACTTCACAGCAACATCTAGACTGGTGTTTAAAATACATGAGTATTGTAGCCTAAGTTGACAGACAAAACTATTCCTTTGCAATATGTGATATCATTTTATATATCAATGGCATGTCGAATACTTATTTCTCAAACTGTAAGTGAAGTTGCGCTTTAAGTTGCAGTGTATTTCTCATCCCTTCTCATAGAACTTTACTAGCATTAGAAAAGAAAAGAATAATATCTCCTGCCTTGAGACAAATAGTGAGTTAATTACCCTAGAGTAATACTATGAATTTCTTGTGAGAAGGTTGTAATAACATTGATAATATGTTTTTGCCATGAATATTTGTTAGCTGGGCTGGTAGTGGGACTATGTATGCTAAGTAGATGGGTGTATAAAAAGATCCTGAAACATTTCATCTATAAATATCTGATTTTAGGCCAAATAATTAAAGATTAAGCTGTTCACAACCTAATACTTGTTTTCTTGAATGAATAAAAGCTTTTAAGTGAAAAAAAAAATGGGAAAATAAAAACTTTTCTTCATGAAGATCTGTTATAGCAAAAATACAAATACTTATTTTCTTAATAATTCTATATTTACAAAATATACCACTAATATTGGGGAAAAGTAAACATCCTGAATTTTTGAATGTATTGTTCTTTCATGGGTCATCAATTATTTGATGAAATTAAGGCCTGATCTCTTTTGCCTCCTTTTTTTCTTTTTTCTCTTTTCTTTCTCCCTCCCTTCCATCCTTCCTTACTCCTTTATATTTTTTGCAAGAATTGTCTGTTAATTTTCATTTAAATACATACAAAAAGGTAAGTTAAAAAAGAATGTTTAAATTTTTATGGGTTTGTTTTTTTTTTTGCATTACACTTATGTATTTGTAGGGAGAATATTTAATATTTTTAACAAGGTTTTATGGTATTCATAAAATACCATAAAATATTTAAGTGAAATATTTAAGCACTTTTGTTTTAGAGGGATGATCTACTTTATGAGAAGTACATTTTATTTTATCCTAAATGCTTATAATCCAAAGGATAAAGCTATTTAATTGTTTAAATGTTTACATGACTTTGAAGTTAGCGTGTAATTAGTTAGAAATAGGTCTGATTGCTATGACACATGAAATTAGTAGCATAGCATACATGTAATGAAAGTTCCAGTTCTACCAGCTTTAAGTCAGATATCTACTCCTTTGTTGCTGATGTTGGTAAGTACAATACAGAAAACAGCACAACAGATATTTCAGATACAATGCAATGGCAATTTCATAACTCATAATACATATAATTGGAAGTTTGCACATATGTAACAAAAAGCAGAAAATTTAGCTAATAAATCTCTAAGACATTTTATTCTTTTATTTCAGTTTCTTTCTTCCTTTTTTTTTTTTCTCTACACAGACATTATTTTACATTTCAGGATCTTAGATAGTTAATGGATATTTAGAGTGAGAAAAATAAAAATCTGCAGAAGTTGTTGTTATCCAAAACACACAAAAACACATACAAATACAAAGTGAGAAAGGGACCAAAGCTCATTAAAATTACTTATTAAAAAAGCTTTTACTGTTTTGCCCAGAAACATTGGTGCTATGATAATATTATGCTAAGAATTCATCAAAACTTTCAGTGTTCCAGTGGATCTAAACGTGTGTGTGGATGTCTTTTGATAGTTTCATAGTTTAGATTGGCATTGTGTATATATGTGTTTGTGGATATAAAAAAGTNTTAAAAAGCTTTTACTCTTTTGCCCAGAAACATTGGTGCTATGATAATATTATGCTAAGAATTCATCAAAACTTTCAGTGTTCCAGTGGATCTAAACGTGTGTGTGGATGTCTTTTGATAGTTTCATAGTTTAGATTGGCATTGTGTATATATGTGTTTGTGGATATAAAAAAGTAACAGAAACAGCAAAAAATTATTTTCAGCCATATAAAAAACTTGATGTAAAATAGTGAAGAAAGATATAGATTTTTATTCTTACAAGTCTCTATTTCTAGATAGACATATAATACCAAATTGTACCTTGAGGACCACATAAGCATCAAGAATATTCTAATTTTTAAAGTTATGTAGAAAATTTTGTTTTGATACATATTTTTACTTTTTTTCTGGATTTTTTAAATCTGAGGTCAAGGTTTCCACATATATCAAATATCACATATATCAAATATTCTTGATTCATCCAAGAATCATAATTCTGACTGTATTCTTAAGGAGAGGTCAAGTCTCACTGAACAAGTGGTCAGTAAATCAGTTGGGGTTTTCTGGAGACTGTCTGATTTTTATTTTTTTGAGACAGAAAATTGCTGGCACTTCTATCATTTTTACAAAAATATAGAAGCCCCAGTAGTAATTTAAATAATCTCAGATGCTTAATAACATTATTTCACCAAGATAATGGCATCTTNTACTCCTTTCCCTATTTGGAACCACTCTGTTGTTTCATGTCCAGTTCTAACTGTTGTTTCCTGACCTGCATATAGGTTTCTCAAGAGGCTGATGAGGTGATCTGGTATTCCCATCTGTTTCAGAATTTTCCACAGTTTATTTTGATCCACACATTTGCCAAGTTTTGTTTTATTTGGTAGGCAGTGTTTCCTACACTGTGTCTGCTAAGGCCACTTGAAATTTTATTCCGTATTATGGATTAAATGTCTGTTGCCACCCCCCTACCCCCTTGTTTTCATGTGTTGAAACCTTTATCCCCAATATGACTGTATTTGGAAATGGAATTTCTCTAAGTGAGTAATTAAGGTTGTTTGTTGTTGCTCAGTCACTAAGTCCTATTCAATTCCCTGTGACCCCATAGACTGCAGCAGCATCCCTGTTCTTCACTATCTCCCAGAGTTTGCTCAAATGCATGTCCATTGAGTCAGTGATGTTATTGAACCATCTCATCCTCTGCCACCATCTTCTCGTTTTGCCTTCAATTAATTGTTCCCAGCATCAAGGTATTTTCCAGTGAATCAGCTTTTCCCATCAGGTGACCAAAGGATTGGAGCTTCAGCTTCAGCATCAGTCCTTCCAATGAATATTCAAGGTTGATTTCCTTTAGAGTTGACTGTTTTGATCTCCTGGCTGTCCAAGGCACTCTCAAGAGTCTTCTGCACCACAATTTGAAAGCCTCAGTTCTTCAGCACTCTGCCTTCTTCATGTTCCAACTCTCACATCCATACATGATTACTGGAAAAACCATACCTTTGAGTATATAGAGCATTATCAGCAAAATTATGTCTCTGCTTTTGAATATGGTGTCCAGTTTTGTCATTAATTCCTTCCAAGGGGCAAATGTCTCTTAATGTCATGGCTGCAGTGACCATCAGCAATGATTTTGGAGTCCAAGAAAATAAAATCTGTCACTGCTTCCACTGTTTCCCCTTCTATTTGTGAAGGGGATGAACTGGTGATGGAACTGGATGCCATGATCTTAGTTTTTAAAATTGAGTTTTAAGCCAAATTTTTCACTCTCCTCTTTCACCCTCATCTAGAAGCTCTTTAGTTCCTTTTAACTTTCTGCTATTAGAGAGGTATCACCTGTTTATCTGAGGTTGTTGATATTTTTCTTGGTAGTCTTGATTCCAGTTTGGGATTCATCCAACCCAGCATTTTGCATGATGTACTCTGTATATAAGTTAAATAAACAGGATGCCAATATACAGCTTTGTCATAATCATTTCCCAATTTTGAATCTATCATTTGTTCCTTGTAAGGTTCTAACTGTTGTCTCTTGACCTGCATATAGGTTTCTCAGGGAACAGGTAACGTGATCTGGTATTCCCATCTCTTTAAGAATTTTCCACAGTTTATTGTGGTCCACACAACAAAGGCTTTAGCATAGTCAATGAAGAAGAAGTAAATGCTTTATTTTTGGTTATTTTTTTCTGGAGTTCCCTTGCTTTCTCCATGATCCAATGAATGTAATTTGATCTCTGTTTCCTCTGCCTTTTCTAAATTCAGCTTGTGCATCCAGAAGTTCTGGATGCATGTACTGCTAAATCCTAGATTGAAGTATTTTGAACATATAAGCTTGCACTGATTTTCCTAACTTGTTACTAAGGCAGCCCTCTCTATCCAATCATTTATAGTTCTGTTTCTACTTCTTCAATTGTAAAGATGTGTACTGCCCTCTCTGTACACTTACTGCCACTATGAATTTTTATATTAAAAAGGGGAAATATAAAAGCTGGATACTAACTCTGGTGATATAGCAAAAAAATTCTTGCTCCACAGAGATGAGTAAGGGCAGCAATGATCAAAGATAAAAAATAGTNTCCAAGGGGCAAATGTCTCTTAATGTCATGGCTGCAGTGACCATCAGCAATGATTTTGGAGTCCAAGAAAATAAAATCTGTCACTGCTTCCACTGTTTCCCCTTCTATTTGTGAAGGGGATGAACTGGTGATGGAACTGGATGCCATGATCTTAGTTTTTAAAATTGAGTTTTAAGCCAAATTTTTCACTCTCCTCTTTCACCCTCATCTAGAAGCTCTTTAGTTCCTTTTAACTTTCTGCTATTAGAGAGGTATCACCTGTTTATCTGAGGTTGTTGATATTTTTCTTGGTAGTCTTGATTCCAGTTTGGGATTCATCCAACCCAGCATTTTGCATGATGTACTCTGTATATAAGTTAAATAAACAGGATGCCAATATACAGCTTTGTCATAATCATTTCCCAATTTTGAATCTATCATTTGTTCCTTGTAAGGTTCTAACTGTTGTCTCTTGACCTGCATATAGGTTTCTCAGGGAACAGGTAACGTGATCTGGTATTCCCATCTCTTTAAGAATTTTCCACAGTTTATTGTGGTCCACACAACAAAGGCTTTAGCATAGTCAATGAAGAAGAAGTAAATGCTTTATTTTTGGTTATTTTTTTCTGGAGTTCCCTTGCTTTCTCCATGATCCAATGAATGTAATTTGATCTCTGTTTCCTCTGCCTTTTCTAAATTCAGCTTGTGCATCCAGAAGTTCTGGATGCATGTACTGCTAAATCCTAGATTGAAGTATTTTGAACATATAAGCTTGCACTGATTTTCCTAACTTGTTACTAAGGCAGCCCTCTCTATCCAATCATTTATAGTTCTGTTTCTACTTCTTCAATTGTAAAGATGTGTACTGCCCTCTCTGTACACTTACTGCCACTATGAATTTTTATATTAAAAAGGGGAAATATAAAAGCTGGATACTAACTCTGGTGATATAGCAAAAAAATTCTTGCTCCACAGAGATGAGTAAGGGCAGCAATGATCAAAGATAAAAAATAGTAAAGCCCTTTTATTCTGTGGGGCAGTAGGCAATATAGAGGCCTGAAGGAGAATTAAAATCTCCTTTATATGTACATGTATGAATCCTACCATACACATTTTTTACTCTTTTTTGAATGTTTTCTCCCTCCACTCCCAATATATGAAGGCATTTAAGAGCAGAGTTCAGTATCCCTTCTATTTTATGAACAATGAAGCCCTGAAGAAAGCAAATCTATTTTAATTCTGAATATCTGGTGCTATTCAAAATATCAGTGGGCTTTGATAGTTTTTATTTTAAGTCATTCTGAATTGACCCAATTCTGTCACTAGGTTGTTATTCATTTCAAATATATTTGCTGTATATTTGCAATTTTACATATTTTGAGATTGTCTCAAAGTTTTCTTTGGTTCCTTTAGCATGCTTATTATATTACAAATTTAAACTATTATCATCTAAACTAAAATGTTCATTCAGTTCCTCTTTAACTGATCTTGGAGAAGCACAAAACAAAGGCATTGATAATTTCAGAGATGTTTATTTCCTTTGAAATGTAATGAATAGTTGAATGACAAAGGAAAGAGAAGATACATAATGTGTATGTTTTATGAAGTGGAAAATTACAATAGAAATCTCTAGTTTTGTTTTAACTCTTACTTGGCAGCAGCCACTCCCCTACTTGTCTATATGTGATTGTGTAGATGACAAGTGCCTGGGCATTATAAACCTTTGATATAAATGATCACATTAAGTTGGTTAGCATGCATACTTTTAAAATTCAAGCTATTTTTCACAGTTAAAAAGCAAAAGAAAAGAGTAACTGACAAATCTAGCCTGTCTCAGGAGTAAAGTAAATCAGTTTGATTGAGAAAACTACAAGCCCTTTTATTAGAACAAAAAGAGTTTGATAAACTTAGGATTTAGGCAAGTAGAGAGTGCACTACTGTAACTCTGCAAGGGGATAAATCTGCAAGATAAGCATCCTTCAGTGTTAACTTTGAATCTTATTCTACAGCTCCATGTTATACCAGATATCTGTTTGAGACAACTATGATCAATGATCTATATCTTATCAGTCATGTCCAAACCTTTGCAACCCCATGGACTGTAGCCCACCAGGCTCCTCTGTCCATGGGATTCTCCAGGGAAGAATACTGGAGTGGGTTGCCATTCTCTTCTCCATTCCTGACACGGGAATAAAATCTGAGTCTTTTGCATTGCAGGTAGATTCTTTACCATCTGAGCCACAGGGAAGCAATCAAGTCAATTTTACATTTATTTAATAATTTACATTGTGATTATTTTTTATTCTATTATCCTATAAATTAGGCATATTTTATGTGCAGATTGGTGAATAAAATGCAATTTAGTTGAAATAGGCTTTCTGATATTATCCTTCAGTTTGTTTTTTAAGTCATTTTTATCAAATAAAATAGTACAACTAATGAAATAAAACAATGGGAATCTATCCTGCATAGTTCTATTTAAGTCACCATCAACCCAGAATTATTAGTCTGAAAGGACTGTGAATTCACTCCTTACATATGCCGCCTTGTTTTATGTGGTGATTTAATGAGTGGAGCATATTTCTTGAACTAAATATATTTACCTCATTCCCTGAGAAATTACACGATACAGAATCCAAGTTTATACCACATTTTAGGAGAGAGTACCTATGAGTTAATCTTGCTGTGAATAGCATTTTCTCAAACATACTCCCTGAAGATGTTGTCCAAAACTGTGCTATTTCCTAGTCCTGGGATGTCCGCATATAGCTTTGTAGAGTTGTTCATGCCATTCTTTATTAAAAATCGCAGTTTTAATTTTTTTCAAGTGTGTCATAGAGGACAAGTGACTAACCTTTCTGTTCTATCCTCTTAAATTCACTTGGGTGCACATCCTATTTTCCGCTATTTCTTCTTTGCTGAAGATTTATAATCCTGCTCCTTGCTTTCAATATTTTTATCACATGTTCTTTTGCAAGCAGTTGATATATAAAAATAGGCAACCAAGAGCCTATTGTCAGGGCAGCAATAGAGACCCAGATATAGAGAACAGACTTATGGACGTGGGTGGGGTAGGGGGAGGAAGGAGAAGATGGGATGAATGGAGAGAGTAGCATGGAAGCATATACACTATCATATGTAAAACAGATAGCCAATGGAAACTTGCTGTATGACTCAGGGAACTCAAACAGGTCTCTGTAACAACGTAGAGGGGTGTAAAATGTAGGAGGTGCAAGAGAGGTTCACAAGGGAGGGGACATATGTATACCTATGGCTAATTCATGTTAATGGATGGCAGAAAACAGAACAATATTGTAAATATTCATCATTCAATTAAAAATAAATCCATTTTTAAAGAAATAATATGCATCCTATGCAATTATTAAAGACAGTTCTTCCTAGTTTTTTATGTGTCTCTTAACTATGAGTCATTAGGGCTCCTAAGAATATTTCTAGTTCCTTCCTTTAGGGAATCTCACATTTTTATTTGTGATGAAGCNCATTTTTTAAAGAAATAATATACATCCTATGCAATTATTAAAGACAGTTCTTGCTAGTTTTTTATGTGTCTCTTAACTGTGAGTCATTAGGGTTCCTAAGAATATTTCTAGTTCCTTCCTTTAGGGAATCTCACATTTTTATTTGTGATGAAGCAGTGACCATGTACGTCATTTTTGACAGCTGAGATGCAATTGGCATTGTCAATACCACAACTAACATATATTTTGGCCTTCTGAAAGCACACAGAACTATCATGAATATTAAATAGGATTTTGCCTCAATTATAACATAATTTTCAATTCAAAGCAAAAGGAAAAGCAATTTGAAGTCAATGGTCTTGTGTGTTGATTAATTCAATGAAAGTATTTTATAGGAAAAGAGAAAAATCAGCTCTATCAATTTGAAAAAAAAAATAAGCAAAATATCAAGTTCCATAGCATTTTAGACTATGAACAATAATGTGATTTAATAACTTTTGAATATTCTAGGTATCAGGTATTTTTGTACAAAAATACTGATTATAATAAACCACAAATGGACTTAGACTTTACACAAATATCCTATTTTCTTCTTTAGAGTAAGAATGAATTTTTAAACAGTTCTCTAGTAATTTGCCTTGGGCTTTCTTCTGAAAGAAAGTTAAGCAGCCATTTCCTGAAGAGGACTAGAGTGAGATGGAAGAATGGAAGTGACACGGAGTAAAGCTAATGCAAATAAAACTTTGATTCACTGTTTAAAGCTTCATGGAAACGAACCTTTTAAACTTGTATTTTGTGAGCACACAAATGACCTTTAAGACTAAGTGGAAAAATCTGTTGTTAGATTCATTGTAGTTTGTTACTGGTGGTGGGTGTTGGATTTTTTTCTTGACTTATCTTTAGAAATGCTTCTGTATTCCAACAAATGGTGATGATTAAATAGCATATAAAAGAAAGGAAAATCTGACCAGAAGAAAATTTCCTGTCTATGCACATTTTAATTTAAGCAAAAAATTGAAGAAATTTTCCAGTGATGCATTAACAAATTTATGTCCTGCAACATTCAGAAGCAGTGGCTCAACTCATGCCATTTATGTTGTTTAGTATAGAAGTTAAAGGGGCAAGAGCTGAATTCTGGGATTATATGTGCCCCTTTCTCAACCTGTGACCTTGAAAACTTTAATTACTCTTTCTAAATTTTTTTTGTATTCTTGAAATTGAAGCTAAGACTTAGCATTCCTTAGGGCCTCATTGAGGATCAAATGAGGCAGTATTTGTAAATCAATTATTTTGGTACCTGGTTTATGCTCAGAACTCCATATATTTGAGCCATTATTACACAGAAAACTCATGTATACATTGTTTTATAGTTTAAAATTTTATAATAACTGGTATTTTTGTAATTATTGTCTTATTTTTATATTTCTGTATTTTCTTCTTTAAGTATATTGTGAGCATTTTCTCTGGATTGATGTCCCTCAGAGTATATCAACATAACACGCATAGTATATATATATATACATATATTTAATTTTTGACAGCTATCATAACTTTGATAATCCTGAAAATCTTTGCTATTAAACAATTCTTAATCACTACAAACAACATGAATTTTCCAGTACTTTTATTGAATTTTTTTGCATTTTTTCCCATAGCCAGGTTATTCATTAGAAGATAAGCTCTTGATATCTGTTTTTCAATTTGTGTGGTTAGTAATTTCTCAGAAATTTTTCTCTCCTGCCATTTCCCACTTTATTCTAGAAACTAACTTTATTCCCATAGATCTATTTTATTTTTCTTCTTTACTGACATCCTGGGATGATTATACCACTGCTACTCTTTACTCTGTGCTTAAACTCAATGATTCTCTCCCACAGAAATAGAAACTATCTTAGAAGAAAAATTATATGAAGTGCATTGCCATACTATATAGTTTATTTTATATGGATTCAACTGTTTTGAAGTGAAGCAACCAATAGTGTAATTTATTAACCTTTGAAATTTCAAAGAAATATACATAAAATTTTTAGTTCTCCTTTGTCAAATATTATTCATCCATGGTCATAACAACATTTACATGGGATTACCAAAATTTTTTATGTTAATAATATCATATATTTTCTGAAGACTGTTACATAAAGCAATATATAAATATGTATATGTGTATGTATAGTATGAATCTATATATATGTACGTATATGTGTATTTTACATCCCCAAATAATGTTTGATTTAATGTTCTTGAAAGTCTTAGAGTTTAAACAACCAAGTATGAGTAGGCCATACTGGACACTCATGACTATATTTAGGGATTGGTAGACATATAATTTCTGAAGAAAACTAATTTAGTAATGAAAGTGAATGCTACTCATATTGTGAATCACAGAACAATGATAAGAATTATTGTCAGTTTCTACTTTAATATGATCTCTGCTTTACTAGAAATTTGAAAAACAGTGGAACCTGGCAAAGCATGCAAGGAGGTAAGGGAACTAATTATAGCAATGTTGGGAAGGATCTTCAGGTATTGTAGCTCAAGAATAACAAGAGAGGAAATTAACCTGAGACAGCACAAAAATGTATCTTGGGGACTGCAGGAAGAGAAGACCAGAAGAACTGAAAATCCAAAATGTTAAAATTATCAAGCAAAACCTGAAGATTCATGGAAGAAAGTTTAGATATCACCTATAAGTATTGAATGGAGGAACAAAGTAAGTCTATTAGCACAGATGTTGCATAATTTTGAGAATGTAGTTCTCAATATTGAGTAAGTGAAGTCACTCAGTCGTGGCTGACTCTTCGCGATCCCATGGACCATAGCCTACCAGGTTCCTCCATCTATGAAATTTCCCAGGCAAGTGTACTGGAGTGGGTTGCCATTTCTTAATATTGAGGTATTTGTTTATGTCCTGTATCTATGATCCCCACTGGTCAGGGGGAATTTTGAATTAAAGATACTAATTATAGCTGAAAGAAACATAAAATTATTTGTATATTCTTCCAAATTATGAAAGTTAAAGCTTCTTCTTCTGTTTCACATGTTTCTAGTGGGACAAAGATCATGGGTTAGAAATCGACAACCATAGCACATAAGATGCATTTCCTATGGGCTTGTCCATAACAGGAAGAATATTCTAGATAAGACTGTGAAGTAGAGTTAGAATAAGCTCTGAATTATACACTTGGTGGGAAACAGGAAGGAATATAGAAACTTTTCAATAGCGATCCTGTATTTCCCACATACAAATCTACTGAAAAGTCATAATAGCTTAAGGCTATTTTATCACCAAAGCTATTTTTTTCTTCAGGAGTTATTTGAACTGTAGAGGATATGTAACTCCAAAGTTCATTAGAAAGTTTGGACTCAAAGGAAAGGAGAAAATGTAAGATTGTGTCAAGGTTACAGATAACACAGCATTTATTTATAAAGCATATTTAATATTATATGGAGCCTAAGAGAGAAAATATTAGCAAGAATATGTACAGAATATTAATGCCACCTTTTAAGTGAAGGTCACTATGATTTAAAATAGTCTAAAATATTACTTATTTTTGAAATATTTTTCGGAAAAAAATTTAAAGAGAAAAAAATGACACTTTCTTAAGTGTGATTTAATTATTATAATAAACTGTTATGCACATGTGATAAAATTTGAATTCATAGAGGAACTTCTTGAAACTTTGCAGAGATTTTAAAACTTACGATTACAACTTCACACAGATTCTCTTAAACAACACTACTTGGAAACTTAATGAAAGTGAAAGTGAAATTCACTGTCACGTCTGATTCTTTGCCATCCTTTGGAATTCTCCAGGCCAGAATACTGGAGCGGATAGTCATTCTCTTCTCCAGGGAATCTTCCGAATCCAGGAATTGAACCAAATTCTTTACCAGCTGAACCACCATGGAAGCCCAGGAATACTGGAGTGCGTACCTATCCCTTCTCCATGGGATCCTTCCAAACCAGGAATTGAACCAGGGTCTCCTGCATTGCAGGCAGATTCCTTATCTGCTGAGATAAAAAATCTAATAGAAATCTAAATTTTTGAGCTTCTCCCCAAATTTAGTGATTCAGATACTGTAGAGGTAAATCTCAGCAGCCTGTTTTATCAAGCTTTCCAGATCATTCTTATAAATACTAAATACGTAGACTTGCAAATATACTACTATTGGACTTGAATTAAGGTTGCCAGAAAAAATAATAACTGAGAACAATAGCAACAATAACAAAGGTCACTTAAAGTTTTTGGAACAACAAACAATGTTTAATATAAACCTGTCCCACAAAGCCATGCTGCTGCTGCTAAGTCACTTCAGTCACAGGTGATGCTAGTTTGTACTTGCTAGGTCACTTTAGTCGTGTCTGACTTTTTATGACTCCATAGACCATAGCCTGCCCGGATCCTCTGTCCATCTGATTGTCCCAGCAAGAATACTGGAGTGTATTGCCATGCCCTCCTCCAGGGGATCTTCCCAACCTAGGGCCTGAACCTGTATTTCCTGAGTTTCATGCATTACATGCAAGTTCTTTATGACTGAGCTACTGGGGAAGCCCTATGCTAGTATTAAAGCTCACTAATTATTTATCTGAAATTCAGTTTTAACTGAGTGTTTTATGTTTTACTACCAACTCTTACATGAATGGAAAAGGCTAGTGTTAGGTCAGTTAATATGAACCTCTTTTTGGAACATGGAAATATTCTGGTTTAAAAATATGTAAAAAATGACTGTATTCCACAATTGGTTTATTTGGCTTACAGGGTGGTCTGTATGTCAAAAAAATGTTGAATCTTGTTCAGTGCTTTTCTGCTACCTCTTCTTGTATATACCCTAAACTCAGTGAAAGATTGTCTTGGTCTGATTGGTTGTTGTTTAGCTGCTAAGTTGTGTCCAACTGTTTTGCGACCAAAAGGACTATAGCTTTCCAGACTTCTCTGTCCATGGGATTCTTCAAGAAGAATACTGGGGTGGGTTGCCATGTTCTTCTCCAGGGGATCTTTCCAACCCAAGGATTGAACACAGGTCTNTAGTTTGTTACTGGTGGTGGGTGTTGGATTTTTTTCTTGACTTATCTTTAGAAATGCTTCTGTATTCCAACAAATGGTGATGATTAAATAGCATATAAAAGAAAGGAAAATCTGACCAGAAGAAAATTTCCTGTCTATGCACATTTTAATTTAAGCAAAAAATTGAAGAAATTTTCCAGTGATGCATTAACAAATTTATGTCCTGCAACATTCAGAAGCAGTGGCTCAACTCATGCCATTTATGTTGTTTAGTATAGAAGTTAAAGGGGCAAGAGCTGAATTCTGGGATTATATGTGCCCCTTTCTCAACCTGTGACCTTGAAAACTTTAATTACTCTTTCTAAATATTTTTTTGTATTCTTGAAATTGAAGCTAAGACTTAGCATTCCTTAGGGCCTCATTGAGGATCAAATGAGGCAGTATTTGTAAATCAATTATTTTGGTACCTGGTTTATGCTCAGAACTCCATATATTTGAGCCATTATTACACAGAAAACTCATGTATACATTGTTTTATAGTTTAAAATTTTATAATAACTGGTATTTTTGTAATTATTGTCTTATTTTTATATTTCTGTATTTTCTTCTTTAAGTATATTGTGAGCATTTTCTCTGGATTGATGTCCCTCAGAGTATATCAACATAACACGCATAGTATATATATATATACATATATTTAATTTTTGACAGCTATCATAACTTTGATAATCCTGAAAATCTTTGCTATTAAACAATTCTTAATCACTACAAACAACATGAATTTTCCAGTACTTTTATTGAATTTTTTTGCATTTTTTCCCATAGCCAGGTTATTCATTAGAAGATAAGCTCTTGATATCTGTTTTTCAATTTGTGTGGTTAGTAATTTCTCAGAAATTTTTCTCTCCTGCCATTTCCCACTTTATTCTAGAAACTAACTTTATTCCCATAGATCTATTTTATTTTTCTTCTTTACTGACATCCTGGGATGATTATACCACTGCTACTCTTTACTCTGTGCTTAAACTCAATGATTCTCTCCCACAGAAATAGAAACTATCTTAGAAGAAAAATTATATGAAGTGCATTGCCATACTATATAGTTTATTTTATATGGATTCAACTGTTTTGAAGTGAAGCAACCAATAGTGTAATTTATTAACCTTTGAAATTTCAAAGAAATATACATAAAATTTTTAGTTCTCCTTTGTCAAATATTATTCATCCATGGTCATAACAACATTTACATGGGATTACCAAAATTTTTTATGTTAATAATATCATATATTTTCTGAAGACTGTTACATAAAGCAATATATAAATATGTATATGTGTATGTATAGTATGAATCTATATATATGTACGTATATGTGTATTTTACATCCCCAAATAATGTTTGATTTAATGTTCTTGAAAGTCTTAGAGTTTAAACAACCAAGTATGAGTAGGCCATACTGGACACTCATGACTATATTTAGGGATTGGTAGACATATAATTTCTGAAGAAAACTAATTTAGTAATGAAAGTGAATGCTACTCATATTGTGAATCACAGAACAATGATAAGAATTATTGTCAGTTTCTACTTTAATATGATCTCTGCTTTACTAGAAATTTGAAAAACAGTGGAACCTGGCAAAGCATGCAAGGAGGTAAGGGAACTAATTATAGCAATGTTGGGAAGGATCTTCAGGTATTGTAGCTCAAGAATAACAAGAGAGGAAATTAACCTGAGACAGCACAAAAATGTATCTTGGGGACTGCAGGAAGAGAAGACCAGAAGAACTGAAAATCCAAAATGTTAAAATTATCAAGCAAAACCTGAAGATTCATGGAAGAAAGTTTAGATATCACCTATAAGTATTGAATGGAGGAACAAAGTAAGTCTATTAGCACAGATGTTGCATAATTTTGAGAATGTAGTTCTCAATATTGAGTAAGTGAAGTCACTCAGTCGTGGCTGACTCTTCGCGATCCCATGGACCATAGCCTACCAGGTTCCTCCATCTATGAAATTTCCCAGGCAAGTGTACTGGAGTGGGTTGCCATTTCTTAATATTGAGGTATTTGTTTATGTCCTGTATCTATGATCCCCACTGGTCAGGGGGAATTTTGAATTAAAGATACTAATTATAGCTGAAAGAAACATAAAATTATTTGTATATTCTTCCAAATTATGAAAGTTAAAGCTTCTTCTTCTGTTTCACATGTTTCTAGTGGGACAAAGATCATGGGTTAGAAATCGACAACCATAGCACATAAGATGCATTTCCTATGGGCTTGTCCATAACAGGAAGAATATTCTAGATAAGACTGTGAAGTAGAGTTAGAATAAGCTCTGAATTATACACTTGGTGGGAAACAGGAAGGAATATAGAAACTTTTCAATAGCGATCCTGTATTTCCCACATACAAATCTACTGAAAAGTCATAATAGCTTAAGGCTATTTTATCACCAAAGCTATTTTTTTCTTCAGGAGTTATTTGAACTGTAGAGGATATGTAACTCCAAAGTTCATTAGAAAGTTTGGACTCAAAGGAAAGGAGAAAATGTAAGATTGTGTCAAGGTTACAGATAACACAGCATTTATTTATAAAGCATATTTAATATTATATGGAGCCTAAGAGAGAAAATATTAGCAAGAATATGTACAGAATATTAATGCCACCTTTTAAGTGAAGGTCACTATGATTTAAAATAGTCTAAAATATTACTTATTTTTGAAATATTTTTCGGAAAAAAATTTAAAGAGAAAAAAATGACACTTTCTTAAGTGTGATTTAATTATTATAATAAACTGTTATGCACATGTGATAAAATTTGAATTCATAGAGGAACTTCTTGAAACTTTGCAGAGATTTTAAAACTTACGATTACAACTTCACACAGATTCTCTTAAACAACACTACTTGGAAACTTAATGAAAGTGAAAGTGAAATTCACTGTCACGTCTGATTCTTTGCCATTCTTTGGAATTCTCCAGGCCAGAATACTGGAGCGGATAGTCATTCTCTTCTCCAGGGAATCTTCCGAATCCAGGAATTGAACCAAATTCTTTACCAGCTGAACCACCATGGAAGCCCAGGAATACTGGAGTGCGTACCTATCCCTTCTCCATGGGATCCTTCCAAACCAGGAATTGAACCAGGGTCTCCTGCATTGCAGGCAGATTCCTTATCTGCTGAGATAAAAAATCTAATAGAAATCTAAATTTTTGAGCTTCTCCCCAAATTTAGTGATTCAGATACTGTAGAGGTAAATCTCAGCAGCCTGTTTTATCAAGCTTTCCAGATCATTCTTATAAATACTAAATACGTAGACTTGCAAATATACTACTATTGGACTTGAATTAAGGTTGCCAGAAAAAATAATAACTGAGAACAATAGCAACAATAACAAAGGTCACTTAAAGTTTTTGGAACAACAAACAATGTTTAATATAAACCTGTCCCACAAAGCCATGCTGCTGCTGCTAAGTCACTTCAGTCACAGGTGATGCTAGTTTGTACTTGCTAGGTCACTTTAGTCGTGTCTGACTTTTTATGACTCCATAGACCATAGCCTGCCCGGATCCTCTGTCCATCTGATTGTCCCAGCAAGAATACTGGAGTGTATTGCCATGCCCTCCTCCAGGGGATCTTCCCAACCTAGGGCCTGAACCTGTATTTCCTGAGTTTCATGCATTACATGCAAGTTCTTTATGACTGAGCTACTGGGGAAGCCCTATGCTAGTATTAAAGCTCACTAATTATTTATCTGAAATTCAGGTTTAACTGAGTGTTTTATGTTTTACTACCAACTCTTACATGAATGGAAAAGGCTAGTGTTAGGTCAGTTAATATGAACCTCTTTTTGGAACATGGAAATATTCTGGTTTAAAAATATGTAAAAAATGACTGTATTCCACAATTGGTTTATTTGGCTTACAGGGTGGTCTGTATGTCAAAAAAATGTTGAATCTTGTTCAGTGCTTTTCTGCTACCTCTTCTTGTATATACCCTAAACTCAGTGAAAGATTGTCTTGGTCTGATTGGTTGTTGTTTAGCTGCTAAGTTGTGTCCAACTGTTTTGCGACCAAAAGGACTATAGCTTTCCAGACTTCTCTGTCCATGGGATTCTTCAAGAAGAATACTGGGGTGGGTTGCCATGTTCTTCTCCAGGGGATCTTTCCAACCCAAGGATTGAACACAGGTCTCCTGCATTGTAGGTGGATTCTTCACCACTGAGCCATCAGGGATTACCATTTAAAAATGCTATCCATTGGGTGACTTAAGGAATGGATGTTGATTTCCTCACAGTTCTGGAGAAAGCCTGTGATCAGGGTTCCAATATGGCCAGTTTGTGGTTTGAGATCTCCTCTTGATTGACACAAGGCCTTCTTCCAATGTTCTCACGTGGCAGAGAAAGAGAGAATAATCTCTCTAGGATCTCTTCTATAGGAACACTTATCCCATTATGAGAATTCCACCTTTATGATTTCCTCTAAACCTCTAAACTTGGTTACGTCATTAAAAACCCATCTCCAAATACCATTTCAATGAGAGTTAGGGCTTCAACATATGAATTGGAGAAACGGAGTGGGGGTGGGGGGGCACAATTTAGTCCACAGAAAGTGTCAATCTGTATAAAGAATTACAACTTTGCTTTGAAAATGTATACCTATAAATTTGATATAAAGAAAATGAAGGTTGAAATACCAATAAAATATAATATTTCTGAGAAAAAAAAATCTGGATTTTTTTTTTAGTTTATTTTAATTGGAGGCTAATTAGTTTACAATATTGTGGTGGTTTTTGCCATGCATTCACATGAATCAGCCATGGGTGTACATGTGTTCCCCATCTTGACCCTCCCTCCCACCTCCATTCCCATCCCATCCCTCTGGGTCATTCTAGTACACCAGTCCAGAGCACTCTGTCTCATGCATTGAACCTGGACTGGTGACCCGTTTCACATATTATAATATACATGTTTCAGTGTTATTCTCTCAAATCATCCCACCCTTGCCTTCTCCCACAGAGTCCAAAAGTCTGTTCTTTACATCTGTGTCTCTTTTGCTGTCTTGCATATAGGGTTATCATTACCATCATACCATCTTTCTAAATTCCATATATAGGTGTTAATATACTATATTGGTGTTTTTCTTTCTGACTTACTTCACTCTGTATAATAGACTCCAGTTTCATCCACCTCATTAGAACTGATTCAAATGAATTCTTTTTAATAGCTGAGTAATATTCCATTGTGTATATGTACCAAAGTTTTCTTATCCATTTGTCTGCAAATGGGCATCTAGGTTGCTTCCATGTTCTGGCTATTGTAAACAGTGGTGTGATGAACATTGGGGTACACGTGTCTCTTTCAATTCTGGTTTCTTCAGTGTGTATGCCTAGCAATGGAATTGCTAAACCATATCACAGCTTAAATTTTCCTTAGAAAATATATATCAGATTTAAAAGTTTGACAATTAATGAGTGTCTCTCACATGAGGTGTTTTACTCGACAAGGTTTCATTAGTAAGAAGAAATGCCATTTTTTTTCCTGTTAGAATTAAAATAACCAATAAAATATAAAATTAAAAAAAAAAAAAAAGTGACCCAAATAGGTACAGCTTTCTAGCCAGGAGTCTTAGGTTTGTAGAAAGTAGAGTTCAGTGTATCACCCTCTATTTCTCTCATATTACTAACATTTTTAAAATCAATGGACACATTTGTTACAGTTGATAAGCTAATATTGATACATTATTATTAACTAAAGTCCCTGGTTTATTAATGCTCATTCTTTGCATTTTATATTCTGGGAGTTTTGGCAAATGTATAATGCCACATATCCATCATTACACCACCACCACTGTAAACCCCCTTGTGCTCAAGGATTCATTTCTAAACCAGATGTTTTCAGTGATTGAAAAATGAAGTCTTTACTGCAGTTATCTCTAAAGAGTTATGTGAATAAAGGAAGGGAAACATCTTTAATTCTTATTCCCACAAAACAATTTCTAGAATGGTACATTTGTTATTGCATTCTTATTTCTTTTTTTTCCTATAAGTTCATACCCCTAAATTATATGAAATTTAGAGATGAAATTTTTTATCCCCCAAAATTCAACCTGAGCACCACAAAATCAAATAAGACACAGTTCAGTTCAGTTCAGTCGCTCAGTCGTCTCCGACTCTTTGCTACCCCATGAATCGCAGCATGCCAGGCCTCCCTGTCCGTCACCAGCTCCTGGGACTCTTTATTCAAGAATAAATACAGTAGTGGTATTATTCCTGCCTTAAATGATCTTTCCTCCAAGTTCTGAATCAGAATGCATAAGTTACTCTTCAGTTTAGTTCAGTTGCTCACTCGTGTCCGACTCTGCGACCCCATGAATCGCAGTATGCCAGGCCTCCCTGTCCATCACCAGCTCCCAGAGTTCACCCAGACTCACGTCCCATCGAGTCCGTGATGCCATCCAGCCATCTCATCCTCTGTCGTCCCCTTCTCCTGCCCCCAATCCCTCCCAGCATCAGAGTCTTTCCAATGAGTCAACTCTTTGCAGAACATCATAATTAGAAAGGAATGAAGGAAAATCAGAATCTCCCTCTCTTAGTCTCTTGGCTGCACTAAGTGGCATAGAGGGGAAATTTATGCTAACTTTCTTATAGCAAAGTGCGTCTTGCTAAGTCACTTCAGCCGTGTCTGCCTCTTTGCAATCCTACGGACTGTAGCCTGCCTGGCTTCTCTGTCCATGGGATTCTTCAGGCAGGAATACTGGAATGGGTTGCCATTTTCTTCTCCAACAGCAAAGTAATCTTTGTGTGTGTGTGTGGTGTTTGAGCATTAGCATTTGGTTGTTTACATTTTAGCTAAATTTCACGTTAAAGTCTGTTCAAAACAGCCACTTCAAAGAATTCTTTCTACAGCCGTATTTGATGCTGGTATTTGTTCTTAGTCTTTTGTGGGGTGCATTAATTGGATCGTTTTGCATTAACTGAAATTCTTTGCCAAACAGTTTTGGCAATTTGAAATGGAATTTCTATTTTTTGCCCTGGATACAGGCTCAGTCTGGATCAGGATAGATACCAGAAAACATAGAAATGCATTTTTCTCTTACCGCTGTTCAACATTTTTAACTTCTTGGTTAACTACATCAATCTGCATGCCTTTATAGATAATGGAAAATTTTAGTTATAAAACATTTTTTAAAAGATTTGTACCTTTACAGTTCTCCTGGCTAGAAAGCTATACCTATTTGGGTCACTGTATTTTTTTTTTAATTGGTTATTTAAATTCTAACAGGAAAAAAAATGGCATTTCTTCTTACTAATAAAAACATTGTAAATTAAAACAGCTCATCTTAAGAGACACTCATTAACTGTCAAACATTGAATTCTGATATATATTTTCTAAGGAAAATTTAAGCTGTGATATGGTTTATTAAAACTATCCTAGTTAAGCTACAGGGTGATATTCAATAAACAATTCATGGACATTCAATAAAGAAGTACATAGTAATAGAAGTGAAAGAGAATGAAGTCACTCAGTTGTGTCTGATTCTTTGTGACCACATGCACTGTAACCTATCAGGCTACTCCATCCATGTGATTTTCCAAGTAAGAATACTGGAGTGGGTTGCAATTTCCTTCATCAGATCTTCCCAACCCAGGGATTGACTCTGGGTCTCCCACGTTGTAGGCAGACAGTTTGCCATCTGAGCCACCAGGGAAGCAATAATAGAATTTCAAATATTAAAAAGAATTTTAAAATGATTAGCATTGCTTTTAAGTGAATACATTGTGAACTCTGAGATTTCAGGATATTAGCATTGAAGGGAAATATTGTCAGGCGAGTACATTCTCCTCAGTTCCGTCTCATCTCAACAAAAATTTGAAGTGAAGGACGTTAGAGCCCTTGGCATGTCATAGCGCTTGGGCAGACTGTGTTATAGCTCTTGAGTCTCGTACAGACCATGTTATAGCTCTTAGGTCTTCTCAGACAGACCATGTTATAGCTCTTAGGTCTTGAATAGACTGTGTTATAGCTCTTAGACAGATCAGTGTCACAGCTCAATTTTATTTAGAAAATAGCAGGAAAATACATCCTCAAGGCATGATGGCATGCCAACAAAAAGACGTGAAGAGAAGAGAGAGAGAGAGGGAATGAAAGAGAAACAGAGAATGTGTGTGCCAGAGAGAGAGAGAAAGAGAGATCCCTGGCCCTTTGGCTCCTCTTTTTATGTTTTTTTCCTCCCCTTGGGCCTGCCCTATGTAAATTGGACTAGCCAAGAGTGCTGTTTGTTCTACCTGAAGTCCTCACTCTGGTCCTCAGACCTTCCTTTATTCTAATTTCACAGGCTTTTCCTTTCCTTGTCTTTTAGCCACCACCATTCTAGACCCCTGTTTCCTATTCTAACTACCAAACATTATTTTTATTTTTAAATGACATTCTCAAATCACATTAGTTTTTACTAACTAATATACAGTTAGTATTATAGAAGGTTTACTTGACAAATGAGACTAACTTTTGACACAGTTAACATATAGGGAAATTTATCAGCACCAGTTGCATGTACTTCTAATTAGATTTTGCATCTATATTTATTTTTAGTATCTCTTTTGCTTATCACCAGTGTGCTCATTTCTTCTGTCTAATTTTAATTAACATTTAATGCTTATAATACACATATAATGCTTTTAATACATTTTTCTCAAATAACAGTTTATATAATTAAGTCAGCAATCTTCTATTTCAAAGCACAGAAATATATATTTTTATATCATTAAGTATCACAGTCTAATCCAGAAATTGGAACATCATGGCTATACAGCTTTTAACTTTCACTCTCACCTTACTTATTTACTTTCAAATCTAGGATGTATTTGCTCATTTCAAATTCAAAAATTTTCATGCTTTCTTTGGAATATGACTTATACCACATTTCTTTTTAGAACAGAAGAAGAAATGAGTCTATCCTTTTCTCTTGCATGTCCCTTGCATATTGAGTAGAATGTAGTCAAATATATGGAAACACTGTATGTGTTTTCATCTCTTTCCTGTTCACTTTTAACATAGTAAAAAGTCTGATTAAAATTCAAAAAAGAAATTGTGATTAGTACAAAATTTACTAAACATATTTACTTTCCAGCATTCGTTTCTCCCTCTCTTTAAGGAGGCTTATTAACATTATGTTCTTAAATCAATAAACTACGTAGNGTTAGAGCCCTTGGCATGTCATAGCGCTTGGGCAGACTGTGTTATAGCTCTTGAGTCTCGGACAGACCATGTTATAGCTCTTAGGTCTTCTCAGACAGACCATGTTATAGCTCTTAGGTCTTGAATAGACTGTGTTATAGCTCTTAGACAGATCAGTGTCACAGCTCAATTTTATTTAGAAAATAGCAGGAAAATACATCCTCAAGGCATGATGGCATGCCAACAAAAAGACGTGAAGAGAAGAGAGAGAGAGAGGGAATGAAAGAGAAACAGAGAATGTGTGTGCCAGAGAGAGAGAGAAAGAGAGATCCCTGGCCCTTTGGCTCCTCTTTTTATGTTTTTTTCCTCCCCTTGGGCCTGCCCTATGTAAATTGGACTAGCCAAGAGTGCTGTTTGTTCTACCTGAAGTCCTCACTCTGGTCCTCAGACCTTCCTTTATTCTAATTTCACAGGCTTTTCCTTTCCTTGTCTTTTAGCCACCACCATTCTAGACCCCTGTTTCCTATTCTAACTACCAAACATTATTTTTATTTTTAAATGACATTCTCAAATCACATTAGTTTTTACTAACTAATATACAGTTAGTATTATAGAAGGTTTACTTGACAAATGAGACTAACTTTTGACACAGTTAACATATAGGGAAATTTATCAGCACCAGTTGCATGTACTTCTAATTAGATTTTGCATCTATATTTATTTTTAGTATCTCTTTTGCTTATCACCAGTGTGCTCATTTCTTCTGTCTAATTTTAATTAACATTTAATGCTTATAATACACATATAATGCTTTTAATACATTTTTCTCAAATAACAGTTTATATAATTAAGTCAGCAATCTTCTATTTCAAAGCACAGAAATATATATTTTTATATCATTAAGTATCACAGTCTAATCCAGAAATTGGAACATCATGGCTATACAGCTTTTAACTTTCACTCTCACCTTACTTATTTACTTTCAAATCTAGGATGTATTTGCTCATTTCAAATTCAAAAATTTTCATGCTTTCTTTGGAATATGACTTATACCACATTTCTTTTTAGAACAGAAGAAGAAATGAGTCTATCCTTTTCTCTTGCATGTCCCTTGCATATTGAGTAGAATGTAGTCAAATATATGGAAACACTGTATGTGTTTTCATCTCTTTCCTGTTCACTTTTAACATAGTAAAAAGTCTGATTAAAATTCAAAAAAGAAATTGTGATTAGTACAAAATTTACTAAACATATTTACTTTCCAGCATTCGTTTCTCCCTCTCTTTAAGGAGGCTTATTAACATTATGTTCTTAAATCAATAAACTACGTAGGTAACGTAAAACATAGTTCAATCTTTCTTGCAACCCTCCATAAAAGCAAAGTATTTCTGTCTTCTTTGGAGGTAATTAATCTGAAAAACACTGAATAAAAACCATGGGATAAGTTAAGAGTTTTAGGGACATCCTCAGACCCCCCAGCCTAAAATCTATTTAATTATTTATATATTGCTTTCATAAAGATAAAAGCACTTTCCCTAAAGTGTTTAATATTTAAAATGAAACATTACTAAATGAAACACTATAAACATAAGGGCAAAATTACTCTTAGACATAAAGACTTTCTACCAGCAGATAAAAAAGGTAAATACATACATCTAATTCTCAGATAAAGTGTGAACTTCTTAAAAGTATTTCGCTCAGAAAGTAAATAGGGGCTTCCCTGATGGTTCAGTGGTTAAGACTTCTTCTGATGAGTAGAGAATAGGTACTCAAGTAGCATCTGTTTATGAGCAAAGCAACTAAAAACTTGGATAGTTCCTATGGCAATTTTAAAATGAAATTACCAAGCGAAGTGCAAAAAGCCAACAGTTGGTTTCATTTTTGTACTCTACCTAAAAACTATGGGGGAGTAGGGGGTCACTTTGGGCCTAAAACATGTTTGCAATTTATGGCTTCTGAAGAGAAATTAGAAATTATGGATTTCTATAATTAAGTTGTTCTCTATGTGCACACAGATGTGAGAAGACCCTGAAATATTTTTTCCCAGAGTCTATACTGTAACAANGAATACATTGTGAACTCTGAGATTTCAGGATATTAGCATTGAAGGGAAATATTGTCAGGCGAGTACATTCTCCTCAGTTCCGTCTCATCTCAACAAAAATTTGAAGTGAAGGACGTTAGAGCCCTTGGCATGTCATAGCGCTTGGGCAGACTGTGTTATAGCTCTTGAGTCTCGGACAGACCATGTTATAGCTCTTAGGTCTTCTCAGACAGACCATGTTATAGCTCTTAGGTCTTGAATAGACTGTGTTATAGCTCTTAGACAGATCAGTGTCACAGCTCAATTTTATTTAGAAAATAGCAGGAAAATACATCCTCAAGGCATGATGGCATGCCAACAAAAAGACGTGAAGAGAAGAGAGAGAGAGAGGGAATGAAAGAGAAACAGAGAATGTGTGTGCCAGAGAGAGAGAGAAAGAGAGATCCCTGGCCCTTTGGCTCCTCTTTTTATGTTTTTTTCCTCCCCTTGGGCCTGCCCTATGTAAATTGGACTAGCCAAGAGTGCTGTTTGTTCTACCTGAAGTCCTCACTCTGGTCCTCAGACCTTCCTTTATTCTAATTTCACAGGCTTTTCCTTTCCTTGTCTTTTAGCCACCACCATTCTAGACCCCTGTTTCCTATTCTAACTACCAAACATTATTTTTATTTTTAAATGACATTCTCAAATCACATTAGTTTTTACTAACTAATATACAGTTAGTATTATAGAAGGTTTACTTGACAAATGAGACTAACTTTTGACACAGTTAACATATAGGGAAATTTATCAGCACCAGTTGCATGTACTTCTAATTAGATTTTGCATCTATATTTATTTTTAGTATCTCTTTTGCTTATCACCAGTGTGCTCATTTCTTCTGTCTAATTTTAATTAACATTTAATGCTTATAATACACATATAATGCTTTTAATACATTTTTCTCAAATAACAGTTTATATAATTAAGTCAGCAATCTTCTATTTCAAAGCACAGAAATATATATTTTTATATCATTAAGTATCACAGTCTAATCCAGAAATTGGAACATCATGGCTATACAGCTTTTAACTTTCACTCTCACCTTACTTATTTACTTTCAAATCTAGGATGTATTTGCTCATTTCAAATTCAAAAATTTTCATGCTTTCTTTGGAATATGACTTATACCACATTTCTTTTTAGAACAGAAGAAGAAATGAGTCTATCCTTTTCTCTTGCATGTCCCTTGCATATTGAGTAGAATGTAGTCAAATATATGGAAACACTGTATGTGTTTTCATCTCTTTCCTGTTCACTTTTAACATAGTAAAAAGTCTGATTAAAATTCAAAAAAGAAATTGTGATTAGTACAAAATTTACTAAACATATTTACTTTCCAGCATTCGTTTCTCCCTCTCTTTAAGGAGGCTTATTAACATTATGTTCTTAAATCAATAAACTACGTAGGTAACGTAAAACATAGTTCAATCTTTCTTGCAACCCTCCATAAAAGCAAAGTATTTCTGTCTTCTTTGGAGGTAATTAATCTGAAAAACACTGAATAAAAACCATGGGATAAGTTAAGAGTTTTAGGGACATCCTCAGACCCCCCAGCCTAAAATCTATTTAATTATTTATATATTGCTTTCATAAAGATAAAAGCACTTTCCCTAAAGTGTTTAATATTTAAAATGAAACATTACTAAATGAAACACTATAAACATAAGGGCAAAATTACTCTTAGACATAAAGACTTTCTACCAGCAGATAAAAAAGGTAAATACATACATCTAATTCTCAGATAAAGTGTGAACTTCTTAAAAGTATTTCGCTCAGAAAGTAAATAGGGGCTTCCCTGATGGTTCAGTGGTTAAGACTTCTTCTGATGAGTAGAGAATAGGTACTCAAGTAGCATCTGTTTATGAGCAAAGCAACTAAAAACTTGGATAGTTCCTATGGCAATTTTAAAATGAAATTACCAAGCGAAGTACAAAAAGCCAACAGTTGGTTTCATTTTTGTACTCTACCTAAAAACTATGGGGGAGTAGGGGGTCACTTTGGGCCTAAAACATGTTTGCAATTTATGGCTTCTGAAGAGAAATTAGAAATTATGGATTTCTATAATTAAGTTGTTCTCTATGTGCACACAGATGTGAGAAGACCCTGAAATATTTTTTCCCAGAGTCTATACTGTAACAATACAAAATGGAAAAAAAAAAAAAGAAAATGGTACCATGAGTTATATATTAATAACATATACAGTTATAAAAATCTATAAATTACAGATTCAAATGAGGAAAATGAATATGAAATTTCTAAAATTTATAGTAATTACAAGCATGTAGCAATATTTCAAGTTCATTGAATATAGCCAAAGAGAATCAAAACCATGAATTGATGACTAATGTGTGTAAGAGAGAAACGGGCAAATATAAAACAATCATGGGCCTCATAGTAAAGCACAGGCCCTTCTTGGGATAAAACACTGAACAATAAGTAGAAAACAATTTCTAGCAGATTGAGAAATCATGGAATGATTTAAGGGGAGAAAAAAAAGTGAATCTAGCTACTATCCTTCTAGGTGAGACAGATACATTGATATGTTTTCCTACCATTCCATTCAGAAGAAAATGTTTGATAGCTTGGTATGTCTGTGTTTATTTTTCCCTGCTATATTCTACATTTTACCAGTAACCCATCCAAGACATATAAAGCACACTCATGATTTTTTGCATAGTTATTGACTATATTCCCCACACTGTACATTTCATACCCTGTGACTCATTTATTTCACAACTGCAAAAGTTTGTATCTCTTAATCTCCCTCATCTATTTATTTTTTTCTCCACTCCCATCCTTTCTGAAAACCACCTGCTTGTTCTCTGTATCTATAATTCTGTTTCATTTTTGTTATGTTCATTCATTTTTTAAATTTTAGATTCCATGTGTAAGTGAAATCATACAATATTTGTCTTTCTCTGACTTGTTTCACATAGCACAATTCTCTCTACATCCATATTTCTTGATCCAGAATGCTGAAGAATGACAGAATTGGAGNATTTTTGTTATGTTCATTCATTTTTTAAATTTTAGATTCCATGTGTAAGTGAAATCATACAATATTTGTCTTTCTCTGACTTGTTTCACATAGCACAACTCTCTCTACATCCATATTTCTTGATCCAGAATGCTGAAGAATGACAGAATTGGAGTCTTTTATGGCTAATATTCTATTGCGTATAATGACATTCATCCATCTGTTGATGGACACTTAGATTACTACCACGTCTTGGCTATTATAAATAATGTTGCAATGAATATATATATATTCATATTATATATATATATTTCTG
>SJYW01043187.1:151506-179750 GCA_006410735.1 Raphicerus campestris | reverse complement strand
TCCATACCATTTCTGTCCTTTATTGAGCCCATCTTTGAATGAAATGTTCCCTTGATGTCTCTGATTTTCTTGAATAGATCTCTAGTCTTTCCCATTCTGTTGTTTTCCTCTATTCCTTTGCATTGTTTGCTGAAGAAGCCTTTCTTATCTCTTATTGCTATTCTTTGGAACTCTGCATTCAGATGCTTATATCTTTCCTTTTCCCTTTTGCTTTTGTTTCTCTTTTTTTCACAGCTATTTGTAAGACCTCATCAGACAGCCATTTTGCTTTTTTGTATTTTTTTTTTCCCATAGGGATGGTCTTGATCCCTGTCTCTTGCACAATGTCAGGATCCTCCGTCCATGGTTCATCAGGCACTCTATCTATCAGATCTAGTCCCTTAAATCTATTTCTCACTTCCACTGTATAATCATAGGTATTTGATTTAGGTCATACCTAAATGGTCTAGTGGTTTCCCCTACTTTCTTCAATTTAAGTATGAATTTGGCAATAAGGAGTTCATGATCTGAGCCACAGTCAGCTCCTGGTCTTGTTTCTTTGACAGTATAGAGCTTCTCTATCTTTGTCTGCAAAGAATATAATCAATCTAATTTTAGTTTTGACCATCTGGTGATGTCCATGTGTAGAGTCTTGTCTCTACATATGGAGAGAGAAGAGGGTGTTTGCTATGACCAGTGCATTTTCTTGCAGAACTCTAGTAGTCTTTGCCCTGCTTCATTCTGTATTCCAAGGCCAAATGTGCCTGTTATTCCAGGTGTTTCTTGACTTCCTACTTTTGCATTCCAGTCCCCTATAATTAAAAGGACATCTTTTTTAGGTGTTAGTTCTAAAAGGTCTTGTAAGTCTTCATAGAACTGTTCAACTTCAACTTCTTCAGCATTACTGGTTGGGGCATAGACTTGGATTACTGTGATTTTGAATGGTTTGCCGTGGAAAGGAAGAGAGAAAGTTCTGTCATTTTTGAGATTGCATCCAAGTACTTCATTTTGGACTCTTTTGTTGACCATGATGGCTACTCCATGTCTTCTAAGGGATTCCTGCCCGCAGTAGTAGATATAATGGTCATCTGAGTTAAATTTACCCATTCCAGTCCTTTTTAGTTTGCTTATTCCTAGAATAAAGTGGTTGATGTTACTAATTAAAATTCAACTGGGTAGCCCTCAGGCAAGTGGTGTGTTTTATGATGAGCATGGATGCCAGGAGCCAGCATGAGGAATTCCCCCCCCCCCCCATGACAAAGGTCATGAGGAAGAGGCTTGACAGGCAAAGGCGAGTCTGGCCTCAAGGGGTCCTCTACCCCGAAACCAAAATCTGCCTTTTTACTGTTTGCGATACAATACTCTTCTGACATTAACAGGTGGCTATCACCGACCACCTTTCTCTGAATAATATTAACTTAGAGCTCTAGTTAATAAGTCTCCTGGGGATAAAAGGAATGTCTCATCTCAAATCTTTCTGATAGCTTTCTAACTTGCCTGATAGGTCTGTCCGGATTTTTGCAACTGTGCATGTGATTGTTTACAGCCTCCTAACTGCAAGAGGCACAGAAAGCTTATAACATTCTAGGAAAAATCATTAGAATAGAACTGATTAAGGGTTTCATTGTAGAGCTGATACTTGCTGTCAAGTTTTCATATCTTTTGTTTGTTGTGTACCCGGGAGTGCATTAATTAATATAGTTGGTATATATTAAAAAAAAAAAAAAGTAGCAACGTAGATCTTTGACTTAACTACTTTCTTTGTTATAACCCACTGCACCTTTGTTCTATAGGGATGTAACTTTAGTGCTTTGAGGGTGATGCAGATTAAAGAAAAACACTTCAGGGGAAATGAGACTAACATTCTTTAAGGAAGAGAGCCATAAAGTGTTAACAGGTCACTTGGCCAGAAGTAATGTAAATCACCTGAAACCTTTTGTATATGGAAAGATATGTAGAAAGAAAGCCTGGTATCAATAAGGGTCAGGACTTCTGCCCCTGCATGACTCTACATATTCCATTATGTAAAACTTAGGGTATATTAGGACCTTTTGAAAATAAAGTTATGGGGTTTTTGCGCAAGGATGGCTCCCCCCGTGTCAATTATCTTTTTCTTTCTCCCTCCCTCTCTTTTTCAGGCTGATCCCTTGGGACACAGAGGCTCTCTGATGTGTTCACTTTTCTGCCCGGGCTTTTAAGACCTACGCGAGAGGGAGCCCAAGGCGGGGCACCTTTCGCTATACAAGCGGGCGCCGGTAGCCTACGTGAACAAAGCAAGTCTCTTGTCTTGAGACTTTATTAGCTTTCCGTGTAAACCAAGGAATATAAACATCTTTTTTCCTTTATTTTTTCACTACATTATTCTTCTCTAATCTCTCTTTAAATTTCTAATTAATCTCTCTTTAATCACCAACTCCATCCCCGCTTCGAATCCCTGGATCCACTGGGGCTGGACCCTGGCACAGGAACATGCTCTAAATGGTCCAGGAAAAAGAATTTGTTGGGTAAAAGAATTTGTCTGCTAGTCTAGTCAAGGCTATGTTTTTTCCTGTGGTCATGTATGGATGTGAGAGTTGGACTGTGAAGAAAGCTGAGTGCCGAAGAATTGATGCTGTTGAACTGTGGTGTTGGAGAAGACTCTTGAGAGTCTCTTGGACTGCAAGGAGATTCAATCAGTCCATTCTGAAGGAGATCAACCCTGGAATTTCTTTGGAAGGAATGATGCTGAAGCTGAAACTCCAGTACTTTGGCCACCTCATGCGAAGAGTTGACTCATTGGAAAAGACTCTGATGCTAGGAGGGATTGGGGGCAGGAGGAGAAGGGGACACCAGAGGATGAGATGGCTGGATGGCATCACTGACTCAGTGGACATGAGTTTGAGTGAACTCTGGGAGTTGGTGATGGACAGGGAGTCCTGGCGTGCTGCAACTCATGCGGTCACAAAGAGTCGGACAAGTCTGAGTGACCGAACTGAACTGAACTGAAAGTTACCTGAAATGTGAGCCAAATGAAGTAATTTGTTGATTCATTGTAATTTATTTGAAAAGGCAAACTTTCTTTCAAAATTGCTAACAGAAGGTTAGTATCAATTACCAGTTTTAGAGACTTTTAAAATGTAAATTAAAGTGTTAAATACGTTAGCTCTGTAATTTTCGTATTTATTAAAGTACTAATTTTAAGGACTCTTAAGATTCAACAAGGACAAAATGATCTGAAAAAATTAAGAAATATAATTTCAAAGAAGGACATATGGAAAAAATGATGTAAAGATTGTGACTATAACAGCAAGATTGAACCTTGTAAGGATAAGGTAGTAAACAAGGCAATGTCTTAAGGAAGAGCGGCAGGTATTGATGCCCTCTAAAATTAGAGATACACATTCTTTTTGTGTTGGTCATTCTTTCTAAGACTTCTTCAGTGGTTAGATCTTTTTAAGATAAAATAACATTATGAATATATACTGATAATTTCAAATCAAAATTAATTATTAAAACCCATATCTTATACTTGTATTTCCCTTCTGAGCTCTTCAATGGCATCTAAAATGATAGAAGTAAAACATAAGTATACAATGTGATGATTTGATATATGTATACTTTGTGGAAGGCTTCCCTGGTAGCTCAACTGATAAAGATTCTGCCTACAACACGAAGACCCCAGTTTGATCCGCAAGTTGGGAATATCCCCCAGAAAAGGAATAGGCTACCCATTCCAGTATTCTTCAACTTCCCTGGTGGCTCAGACAATATTCTCCTGCAACACGGGATACCTAGGTTTGATTCTTGAGTTGGGAAGATCCCTTAGAGGAGTGCATAGCAACCCACTCCAGTATTCTTGCCTGAAGAATCCCCATGGACAGATGAGCCTGGTGGGTTACAGTCCATGGGCTCACAAAGAATTGAACACAACTAAGTGACTAAGCACAAAAACATGCATATAATTTTTGCATTTTTCTCTCTGCTAATCAATTCCTTAAGCATAAATGCTTTTTTTCTGGACCATCTTATCAGTAAATTAATTCTCTGTGACTTTTTAAAAAATTTTTAGAACATTCCTGTTGGAAAGTATGGAAGTCAGAAGCCGAAAAATTTCTGCTGATGACAACTGTATACCTGGAGCCAGAAAAGAAGGGGCAAGGGAAGGTGAGACAACACAAAACCCATCAGAAACGAGGAGGACAGGTATTTTTANTCATTTTGGACTCTTTTGTTGACCATGATGGCTACTCCATGTCTTCTAAGGGATTCCTGCCCGCAGTAGTAGATATAATGGTCATCTGAGTTAAATTTACCCATTCCAGTCCTTTTTAGTTTGCTTATTCCTAGAATAAAGTGGTTGATGTTACTAATTAAAATTCAACTGGGTAGCCCTCAGGCAAGTGGTGTGTTTTATGATGAGCATGGATGCCAGGAGCCAGCATGAGGAATCCCCCCCACCATGACAAAGGTCATGAGGAAGAGGCTTGACAGGCAAGGCGAGTCTGGCCTCAAGGGGTCCTCTACCCCGAAACCAAAATCTGCCTTTTTACTGTTTGCGATACAATACTCTTCTGACATTAACAGGTGGCTATCACCGACCACCTTTCTCTGAATAATATTAACTTAGAGCTCTAGTTAATAAGTCTCCTGGGGATAAAAGGAATGTCTCATCTCAAATCTTTCTGATAGCTTTCTAACTTGCCTGATAGGTCTGTCCGGATTTTTGCAACTGTGCATGTGATTGTTTACAGCCTCCTAACTGCAAGAGGCACAGAAAGCTTATAACATTCTAGGAAAAATCATTAGAATAGAACTGATTAAGGGTTTCATTGTGGAGCTGATACTTGCTGTCAAGTTTTCATATCTTTTGTTTGTTGTGTACCCGGGAGTGCATTAATTAATATAGTTGGTATATATTAAAAAAAAAAAAAAGTAGCAACGTAGATCTTTGACTTAACTACTTTCTTTGTTATAACCCACTGCACCTTTGTTCTATAGGGATGTAACTTTAGTGCTTTGAGGGTGATGCAGATTAAAGAAAAACACTTCAGGGGAAATGAGACTAACATTCTTTAAGGAAGAGAGCCATAAAGTGTTAACAGGTCACTTGGCCAGAAGTAATGTAAATCACCTGAAACCTTTTGTATATGGAAAGATATGTAGAAAGAAAGCCTGGTATCAATAAGGGTCAGGACTTCTGCCCCTGCATGACTCTACATATTCCATTATGTAAAACTTAGGGTATATTAGGACCTTTTGAAAATAAAGTTATGGGGTTTTTGCGCAAGGATGGCTCCCCCCGTGTCAATTATCTTTTTCTTTCTCCCTCCCTCTCTTTTTCAGGCTGATCCCTTGGGACACAGAGGCTCTCTGATGTGTTCACTTTTCTGCCCGGGCTTTTAAGACCTACGCGAGAGGGAGCCCAAGGCGGGGCACCTTTCGCTATACAAGCGGGCGCCGGTAGCCTACGTGAACAAAGCAAGTCTCTTGTCTTGAGACTTTATTAGCTTTCCGTGTAAACCAAGGAATATAAACATCTTTTTTCCTTTATTTTTTCACTACATTATTCTTCTCTAATCTCTCTTTAAATTTCTAATTAATCTCTCTTTAATCACCAACTCCATCCCCGCTTCGAATCCCTGGATCCACTGGGGCTGGACCCTGGCACAGGAACATGCTCTAAATGGTCCAGGAAAAAGAATTTGTTGGGTAAAAGAATTTGTCTGCTAGTCTAGTCAAGGCTATGTTTTTTCCTGTGGTCATGTATGGATGTGAGAGTTGGACTGTGAAGAAAGCTGAGTGCCGAAGAATTGATGCTGTTGAACTGTGGTGTTGGAGAAGACTCTTGAGAGTCTCTTGGACTGCAAGGAGATTCAATCAGTCCATTCTGAAGGAGATCAACCCTGGAATTTCTTTGGAAGGAATGATGCTGAAGCTGAAACTCCAGTACTTTGGCCACCTCATGCGAAGAGTTGACTCATTGGAAAAGACTCTGATGCTAGGAGGGATTGGGGGCAGGAGGAGAAGGGGACACCAGAGGATGAGATGGCTGGATGGCATCACTGACTCAGTGGACATGAGTTTGAGTGAACTCTGGGAGTTGGTGATGGACAGGGAGTCCTGGCGTGCTGCAACTCATGGGGTCGCAAAGAGTCGGACAAGTCTGAGTGACCGAACTGAACTGAACTGAAAGTTACCTGAAATGTGAGCCAAATGAAGTAATTTGTTGATTCATTGTAATTTATTTGAAAAGGCAAACTTTCTTTCAAAATTGCTAACAGAAGGTTAGTTATCAATTACCAGTTTTAGAGACTTTTAAAATGTAAATTAAAGTGTTAAAATACGTTAGCTCTGTAATTTTCGTATTTATTAAAGTACTAATTTTAAGGACTCTTAAAATTNTTGAAAAGGCAAACTTTCTTTCAAAATTGCTAACAGAAGGTTAGTATCAATTACCAGTTTTAGAGACTTTTAAAATGTAAATTAAAGTGTTAAATACGTTAGCTCTGTAATTTTCGTATTTATTAAAGTACTAATTTTAAGGACTCTTAAGATTCAACAAGGACAAAATGATCTGAAAAAATTAAGAAATATAATTTCAAAGAAGGACATATGGAAAAAATGATGTAAAGATTGTGACTATAACAGCAAGATTGAACCTTGTAAGGATAAGGTAGTAAACAAGGCAATGTCTTAAGGAAGAGCGGCAGGTATTGATGCCCTCTAAAATTAGAGATACACATTCTTTTTGTGTTGGTCATTCTTTCTAAGACTTCTTCAGTGGTTAGATCTTTTTAAGATAAAATAACATTATGAATATATACTGATAATTTCAAATCAAAATTAATTATTAAAACCCATATCTTATACTTGTATTTCCCTTCTGAGCTCTTCAATGGCATCTAAAATGATAGAAGTAAAACATAAGTATACAATGTGATGATTTGATATATGTATACTTTGTGGAAGGCTTCCCCGGTAGCTCAACTGATAAAGATTCTGCCTACAACACGAAGACCCCAGTTTGATCCGCAAGTTGGGAATATCCCCCAGAAAAGGAATAGGCTACCCATTCCAGTATTCTTCAACTTCCCTGGTGGCTCAGACAATATTCTCCTGCAACACGGGATACCTAGGTTTGATTCTTGAGTTGGGAAGATCCCTTAGAGGAGTGCATAGCAACCCACTCCAGTATTCTTGCCTGAAGAATCCCCATGGACAGATGAGCCTGGTGGGTTACAGTCCATGGGCTCACAAAGAATTGAACACAACTAAGTGACTAAGCACAAAAACATGCATATAATTTTTGCATTTTTCTCTCTGCTAATCAATTCCTTAAGCATAAATGCTTTTTTTCTGGACCATCTTATCAGTAAATTAATTCTCTGTGACTTTTTAAAAAATTTTTAGAACATTCCTGTTGGAAAGTATGGAAGTCAGAAGCCGAAAAATTTCTGCTGATGACAACTGTATACCTGGAGCCAGAAAAGAAGGGGCAAGGGAAGGTGAGACAACACAAAACCCATCAGAAACGAGGAGGACAGGTATTTTTATAATCTTGCCATTTTAGACTGAACATATGAGACAACCAAAGCATTGGTAATTGGAGACAGTGAGGAGACATTTCAAAATAACTGTGTTACCTGAAGCTGTATTGCTATTATGTTAGTAGTAATGTGAGAAAGGTGTTGAATAGTTGATCTTAGAAGGAAAAAGAGGAAAATTGACATGACTGAAACCGAGGCTGTTCCCAATCACACTGATGCTAAGGGCGTCAGTGGATTATGTCTCCTGTGCTGCAGGTAATGGGATTTGGGTATATTTAAAGATCAAACATAAGGCACTGCTTTAAAAGTTACCTTTAAGAAGAACTTTATTTCCAAGTTACATGCTAAAATGACTCTATTGGCAAGACAGAACCGAATATCAGATTCAAAATCTTAAGTCACNCCTGAGCACTTTGTAAGTTAGTCTTAATTACTGAGAAAACATTGTGATATTTCTCATTTATTTTATTTCAATAAAATCTCTTTTAGTTTTATATTTTTGTCTATCTGTTTAAATTTTAGAATGTATACCAAACTTTAAAATAAATGTATTTGCAATATGACTCTTTCCAATGTTACGATGGTTTCTGCTATACAACAATGTGAAAAAATATGAAACACTTCATGAATTTGTGTGTCATCCTTGTATACAGACCATGCTAATCTTTTCTTTATAGCTCCAATTTTAACATATGTGCTATAAGTGAAAGTGAATTCGCTCAGTCGTGTCCAACTCTTTGTGACCCGTGGACTGTAGCCCACCAAGCTCCTCTGTCCATAAGATTCTCTAGGCAAGAATACTGGAGTGGGTTGCCATTTTCTTCTCCAATATATGTGCTATATAAGAATACAAATAAGGATGTGTATTTTATTTTGAAATATAGTATTATGCNTAGCCCACCAAGCTCCTCTGTCCATAAGATTCTCTAGGCAAGAATACTGGAGTGGGTTGCCATTTTCTTCTCCAATATATGTGCTATATAAGAATACAAATAAGGATGTGTATTTTATTTTGAAATATAGTATTATGCTTTTCTTTTAATTCATCATTTGGAAGGGGAAATATCAGCTCATGTGTCTTCATTTTTATTTCCTGTCTTTTCATAATAACATTGTATAAAATTATCTGTGTGTGTGTGTGTGTGTGTGTGTGTGTGTGTGTGTGTATGTATGTGTGTGTGTGTCGTTATAGCAGTTGACCACATCCTCAGTTGAATGGCACTTTGTTCTTTGAGTGACAGATTATAACCTCTTCAATGCCTCCATCTATATGTATATTTTTCGTTTTGTTTGTTTTTTTCGTAGCAGCAAAGGTTTTGTGTCCTCTGACTTTTTGATTCCTGTTTCTTACAAAGGAAATATCTTTTGTTTTTTTTTTTTTTCATTTTTTTTTACCTAATTTCTAAAGGTAGTTTCACCTTTCTTGGTTAAAGTCTACTCTGACAGAAGTGACGGCTTTAGAAGTTGCAACCNTGTTTTTTTCATAGCAGCAAAGGTTTTGTGTCCTCTGACTTTTTGATTCCTGTTTCTTACAAAGGAAATATCTTTTGTTTTTTTTTTTTCATTTTTTCTACCTAATTTCTAAAGGTAGTTTCACCTTTCTTGGTTAAAGTCTACTCTGACAGAAGTAACAGCTTTAGAAGTTGCAACCTTGAATTGTGCTTGGCTTTAATATGCTTTCTATGATTAACATATCTACTATAATGCTTTTTGTTACAGGCTTTCTCTTTGGGGAAATGGCTTTAACTTAATTTTTCAAATGGCTTTAAAGCAATTTTTCCAATTTTTTTCTACTGTCTTCCTCTGCTCTCTTCTGTGCATTTCCCCCCAAAACTATTCTTATTTGACACTTACTACAAAGGCTTATAGAAATATAACAGAGAACTCAGTAATATTTGATTTTTAAAGAGAGTTCAATGTATTTTAATTTTATTTACTTAACAGTAATTTGAAGTGTTGGCATTTTCTGTGTTCAGGTTATGATGAAGAAATGTTTTTCTGTGATTTCATTTTTTTTTTAGTTTTCCTTTTTTAGAAGGTAGATGGGTACAAATGGTTTTAGGCAACCATCCTTTTCCTCAGTTATGTGGAAGATCTTGACACTGCTTTTTTACTCTCTAATCTTTCTCTTGGTCATGGTGCTTGAAATTATCCATGACTCCTTTTTTAACCTGAGAAATCATCTATGACATTATTTTATATAGATTTATTATTCCAATCATGTTATTTCATTTTAAAATATTTTGTATAATGGTATTTTATAGTAAATTATAAGACATTTNACCTTCTTCTAATCTTTCTCTTGGTCATGGTGCTTGAAATTATCCATGACTCCTTTTTTAACCTGAGAAATCATCTATGACATTATTTTATATAGATTTATTATTCCAATCATGTTATTTCATTTTAAAATATTTTGTATAATGGTATTTTATAGTAAATTATAAGACATTTTCATGAAAAACAGTAGTTCAAATATACAAATAAAAGTATTTGAAGAAGTAAAATATATCTGAATGAACATGGTTTTTGATATGTTATTAATATATGTGTTCTACTAATGTATTAAAATATAAGTACATATTTGACTATTCTATATTTGAACATTTAAATAATCATTAGCTAAAGATGTCTCTCAGTGTATATCCACCTTAGTAAAATGAAATATTGTTGTCTTCTCTTCAGACTTTCAGAGAAATTACTATGTATTACATGTATGTTCTCATGTATAGCTAAAAAGAATTGACATGGTACATAAGCTGTGATCTTATTGAACAATCATTGCTTTATAAAGGACTTGTAAAAAAAAGCACAAAATGATAAAAAGAGACTATTACAGTTTTTTTCTAGTATATTTTTGCTTTGTTATCAATGTGTTTGAATGCATGATTTTTTTTTAAGGAAGAGGGAATTTATGCCAGAAAAAGCCAATCTATTCCAGTGGTTGAGAATTTCAGAAATACGTCATTGGATAAATAATTCTTGTGTGAATTGTAATATTAACTTAGTAGTTTAGTGCCAAGTATTTAAAATAAACACTTGGAGAGAGAATGGATAAATACATATAGAAGAGAGAGGATAAAATGTTGAAGGGAGCTATAGCCCTGGTTTTAGAAGTAAAGGACCTGAGCAAGAATCACAGCTGGTAGCTACACAGCTCTGTCTATATACCCACAGGACTGTCATGTTTAACATTAGATTATGTATGCATTCTAATAAAGGTTGTAAAAAGATTAAAATAGGTAAAGACCTAAAAGAAAACCACTTTCTAATTAAAAAAACACACACACATTTAAAAAAACAATAGATTCAAAAACAAGCCTACAGTATTTTGCAGCTCCCTCTAAAGTGTTAGAGTCTGTCTCTCAATGCTTTGAAACTATGCTGGCCTTGTGATTTGCACTGACTAGAGTATATTGTAGAGATTATGTTGGGCAAGTTCCAGAGCTTAGGTCTACCGAGGCCTTATGGCTTCCACATCTGACTTCCATGGGATATTGTTCTAAAACTGACATGTAAAGGAGCTAATCTTATTTACTGTGGATTCAGAAATCACTGGTGATGTGGAATGGAACCAAGAAGGAAGCCACAACTACAGTCACTGTCTCTGTACAGCTTATGAGTGGGGCCATCTCAGATATTCTTGACCAGCTTTTCCTCTTGTTGACTGTAGCCACATGAATGAGTCTCAGCATGTTCAATAGCAGATCTAGCAGCCAGCCAACCCACAAGCTTTTGAGAAATACTCCACCATTCCTTTAAGAACCATTTTTGGAGTAATCGATATGTCAGCAATAGTTATTCATGAAGAAAATTGAGATATTCACAGACAAAATGAAGCACTAAAATTCAAGTAATATTCTCAAGATAGTCTTAAATTAGATACTTGCTTAGAGAATTAAATTATCTTAAATTAGATACTTGGGACTTCCCTGGTGGCTCAGATGGTAAAGAGTTTGCCTACAATGCAGGAGACTTGTGTTCAATCCCTGGGTCGGGAAGATCCTCTGGAGAAGGAAATGGCAACCCATTCAGTACTCTTGCCTGGAAAATCCCATGGCCAGAGGAGCCTGGTAGTCTACAGTCCATGGGGTTGCAAAGAGTCAGACATGACTGAGCAACTTCACTTTCTATAGAATATACAGTTGGGTTAAATTATTTTTTAAGATCATTTCCAAATCTGTGATTCTATCATATTGGGAAGAATAGCTTCAAATCATATGGATTACTTTATCTAAGTGTTAGTTAGTATCAGCTGAAATTGAAAACACCAAGATTTTACCACCAAATAACATTTTTTATTGCTCTCAAACACTTCACTTATTAGAAGGAAGTTCACTTTAGTGATCTGAGTAGGGATCAGTATGGAGAGTGCCAATCTGTGAAGTAATAAAAAAGATCTGTGTTATTCATGTCAGACTTTTTCCACTAATACTGTTTATCTGAGGAGAATTCTCTTTCTGGCATAAACTTAAAATGCATTATCTTTTGATTTCCAGTTTAAGTTTCTTTAAGGTGAACATAAGTCTTCATGATTCTTGATACATATAAAGCAAATTTAGTGGAAAATAAATCTGAATTATATTTACCTTCCCAAACTCTCAGTCTTTTACCTCCACATTGAATATGTCAGAAAATTATCCAGGTTCTCAACTTTATAGATCATTTCTAAAAACTCAACTCAATTTGCAAAGAATCAATGTTCTCTTACTTTTCACAGTTATATTTAATGGTTATACATTTAATGAAATTTTTATTTGAACTAAGTAATAGAGTAACAGTATGCTGATAAAATTATTTATTGGGAATAGATACGACTATTGTTATGTAACAACCAAAATGTGAGTAAAAGTATGGATTATAATAGAGAGTAGTCTAATTCCCATCAGTGTGTTTAGTGTACATTTTCAGCTAGTAGTTTAAAGAATGAAATTAATAATCAGCTAATAGGTCTTCAGCAATATGTTCAAGCTGGTTTTAGAAAAGGCAGAGGAACCAGAGATCAAATTGCCAACATCTGCTGAATCATGGAAAAAACAAGAGAGTTCCAGAAAAACATCTATTTCTGCTTTATTGACTATGCCAAAGCCTTTGACTGTGTGGATCACAATAAATTGTGGAAAATTCTGAAAGAGATGGGAATTCCAGACCACCTGAATTGCCTCTTGAGAAACCTACATCCAGGTCAAGAAGCAACATTTAGAACAGGACATGGAACAACAGACTGGTTCCAAATAGGAAGAGGAGTCCATCAAGGCTGTGTATTGTCACCCTGCTTATTTAACTTCTGTGTAGAGTACATCATGAGAAACGCTGGGCTGGAAGAAGCACAAACTGCATTCAGGGTTGCCGGGAGAAATTTCAATGACCTCAGATATGCAGATGACACCACCCTTATGACAGAAAGTGAAGAGGAACTAAAAAGCCTCTTGATGAAAGTGAAAGTGGAGAGTGAAAAAGTTGACTTAAATCTCAAGATTCAGAAAATGAAGATCATGGCATCCAGTCCCATCACTCCATGGGAAATAGATGGGGAAACAGTGGAAACAGTGTCAGACTTTATTTTTGGGGGCTCCAAAATCACTGCAGACGGTGACTGCAGCCATGAAATTAAAATATGCTTACTCCTTGGAAAGAAAGTTATGACCAATCTTGATAGCATATGGAAAAGGAAAGACATTACTTTGCCAACAAAGGTCCATCCAGTGAAGGTTATGGTTTTTCCAGTAGTCATGTATGAATGTGAGAGTTTGACTGTGAAGAAAGCTGAGCGTTGAAGAATTGATGCTTTTAAACTGTAGTGTTGGAGAAGACTCTTGAGAGTCCCTTAATGTAATATGATGCATGAATACAGTACCATAGGCATTCATGCAGCCAAAATGCAGCCAAAGTGTCTTAAATATCAGAATATGTCAGAGGAAGGCTGAGTCATTTTGTGAGAAAAGAATTCCACATTATTCATTTCTTCCAAAAACAAATATTAAAAATTATAGAACTTCTTGATTAGGATACTCCCTCACTTATATATCATCTAAATGTATATTATTTTTACCCAATTTAACATAAGAACAAACTCAAAGAACAGAAACCTGATAAATTCAGGTAATAAAAAAATGAAGCTTAAACAAAATGTTATCCTCAAAGGAATGACAAAAATTAATTTATCTGGAATATCATAAAGTACAGATAAAGAACTTAAAAAATAAATTAATAAATTTATATAGAGAAAAAAGAATTGCAGAGATATGAATGAAAATTATGAAAACTACCAAATTAAAAACATAGGAACAATGTTCTAAAACTGAACCAGTGATGTTTTATTGAAAAAAAAAAAAGAAAAAGAAAAAGATTACTTTGTGAAGATGTCACCAAAGGTTGTGCTAGTGGTAAAGAATTTGCCTGCCAATGTAGGAGCCATAAGTGACATAAGTGATCAAACATTCAGGGTTTGATGCCTGAATTGGAAAGATCCCCTGGAGATGGAAATGGAAACCCACTCCAGTCTTCTTGCCTGGAAAAATCCCATGGACAGAGGAGCTTAGTGGGCTTCAGTCTATGGGGTCACAAAAGAGTTGGACACAATTTAAGTACTAAAAAACAAGAACACTTCTTTAGAAGTCAAGTTTTACTATGTTTAAATTCAATTAAAATACTTTAGTGAATGAAACAGAAGATAAAAACGTCATCAAAGCATCCAAAATATAGCCTGTTAATCAATTTATTTGAAATATTGATAATTAAATTTTAACAATGAAAATAACTCATAATTTGTATCTCCCTTGGTATCTGACACTGGCATATGCTGTCAGTCCTTTCTAATCCTCTTTTTGTTGTATACGTTACTTAGTTCTGTGACTTGACCTTGCTTTTCAACCTTTGGTATATAACATTTCTACTCTTCCTCATGCTTATCAAATCTTTTCTTTTTCCTTAACTAGTTTAAATTGCTCTGTTCATCATAACAATCACCCAATCAATAGCTTCTTAGCCTCTTACTCCAAGCATCTTACTAACTAGCAAAAGTCTAAGCTAATTAAATAGATGACTCCTCTTAATCCAGTTCTAGAGAAAAATTGACATCTTCTAGAAATTTATGCTTTTATATATAGATGTAAGTAGACTAAGTCATTAAAAGTTTGGGCATTTTTCTAGTTCCTAGATTCTTTTCTCCTTTATCTAACATTTTAGTAACACCTTATTTTCCTTCAGCCCTCAATATATATCCTCCCTAATTCCTCTCAAGTATTTGCCTTTATTCTTGATTCACTAAAAAAGTAAAAACAATAAATCATGAAAGAGTAGAAATAAACATTATTCCTATAGTCTCATCATTTTATGTCTACTAACATACCTGTACCTGCTCTCCATGTATTTTGTGTTCTATTAAACAATGAATATTCCTTATTTTAACCAAAACCTATTCCTCATTGTTGCCCTGTTTTCTGTGTTATTTCCATAGCTTATTCAGCACAGTATCAGTCACATTTAAAACAATCCTTGAAACCACTTCCTCCTCCAACATCTGTCCTCTGTTCAACTTAACACTAAAATTCTTCAAAAGGATAGTATTGACCAATGACTGTTCTTTCCATTTTCTTTATTCTCTTTCTTTTTATCAGTATATGCTCATCAGGGTTTCACCCCACCATGCTATCAACACAGCTCTTGTCAATGTCACTAATGACCTTCAGAAGATAAATTTATGATTAACCCTTAGTTTCTTGGCAGCATTTGATACTATTGACATAACTTAAAAAAAAAACTCTTTTTAAATTTTTTTACATGCTGAGATGGTTACTCAATCTCCTTCAACTTCACTTGTCTCTTTTTCTCAGATATATGTCCTTATTCATAGTCAGAGCTTTCTAAATTGTCACATTTCATGACCCAATACTTTGTTCTTTTTTGTATTTAGATACCCTCTCTAAATGATATCATTTGACTTTGTAGCATTTAATTGTCTGTATAAATGAATCTTGAATTTTTATCTCCAGCTCAGACTTCTCCCCTGAACTCATAAAGCATATGTTGGGTTGGCCAAAAATTTGTTTGGATTTTTCATGTTATGGAAAAACCAGAATGAAGTTTTTGGCCAGCTCAATATTGAAACTTCTACTCAACATTTTATGTAGAGTTTGTATTAGAATAAAGGCCAAACTTTTACATAGGATACCTTAAAATGCACTTCTGTAGGTATATAAAAGTTTATTGTTACCCATATTGCAGTCTAAAGATAAACAATGGACAGTGACTCAAAAGATCAAATAGGGACTTTTTTCCTTCAGAATCATGTGGTGTGTCATCACCATGTTCCATGGTCAAACCTGTGGTTCTGCCCCATATAACTTTCAGCATACAAGTTATAAAAAAGAGAATATGAAAACAAATCAAAACAAAAAATCTACTTTTGCTTCATTGACTATGCTAAAGTCTTTAACTGTATGGATCCCAAGAAACTGGAAAATTCTAAGAGATAGAATACCAGACTACCTACTTGTCTCCTGAGAAACCTGTGTGCAGGGAAAGAAGAAATGGAACCATAGCACAAAAGACTGGTTCAAAACTGGGAAAGGAGTACATCAAAAGTTATATTTTGTCAACCTGCTTATTTAACTTATATGCAGATACATCATGTAAAATGCTGAGATGTATGAAGCACAAGCTGGAAACAAGATTGCCAGGAGAAATAACAACCTCAGATTTGCAGATGACGCAATCCTAATGACAGAAAGCTAAAAGGAACTAAAGAGCCCCTTAATGAGGGTGAAAGAAGAGAGTGAAAAAGCTGGCTTAAAACTCAACATTCAAAAAACTAAGATCATGTCATGCAGTCCCATCACCTCATGGCAAACAGATGGGGTAAAAATGGAAACAGGGACATACTTTATTTTCTTGCCCTCCAAAATCATTGTGGATGGTGACTACAGCCATGAAATTAAAAGACACTTTCTCCTTGGAAGAAAAGCTATGATAAAGCTAGACAGAAAATTAAGAAGCAGAGACATCACTGCCAACAAAGGTCTGTATAGCCAAAGCTATGCTGTTTTCAGTAGTCATGTATGGATGTGAGAGTTGGACTGTAAAGAAAGCTGAGTGCCAAAGAACTGATGCTTTCAAGCTGTGGTGCTGCAGAAGACCCTTGAAAGCCCTTAAGTGGCAAGGAGATCAAACCCATCAATCCCAAAGGCAGTCAACCCTGATTATTCATTGGAAAGACTGATGCTGAAGCTGAAGGTCCATTACTTTGGCCACTTGATGCAAAGAGCTGGCCTGCTGGAAAAGACCCTGATGCTGGAAAAGATTGAGGGAAAAATGAGAAGGAGAAGACAGAGGATGAGGTGGTTGGATGGCATCACTGACTCAATGGACATGAATTTGAGCAAACTACAGGAGATAGCAAAGGGAAAAGAATCCTGGCATGCTGCAGTTTATGGGGTTGCAGAGGCAGAAACGAGTTAGTGACTGAACAACAATGAAAACATTTATACCTTGACAAACAGGTTAGAAGTCATATAAACTATTTCTTCATACATATCTTTAGTTATATAACATCATGTATATTGAGAAGAGATTGGGAAAATTAGCTAAAATATGTGTTTCAGAAATTCTGCTACCTAATAATGAAAAAAAGTCAAAGTGTTAGTCCCCCCACCTTGACTGACCTTTTGCTACTCTATGGGCTGTGGCCCACCGGCTCCTCTGTTCATGGAATTTCCCAGGCAAGAATACTGGAGTGAGTTGCTATTTTCTATTCCAGGGGATCATTCTGATCCAGGGATCAAACCTGGGTCTCCTGCATTGCAGGCAGATTCTTTGGCATCTCAGCCATCAGCAATAGTATTAGTTAAACTGAATAAAAAAACTCCCACTGACAACAATGAAAAAGATTTTGAAAATATATAATGAAAGGCATAAAAAANAGCACAAAAGACTGGTTCAAAACTGGGAAAGGAGTACATCAAAAGTTATATTTTGTCAACCTGCTTATTTAACTTATATGCAGATACATCATGTAAAATGCTGAGATGTATGAAGCACAAGCTGGAAACAAGATTGCCAGGAGAAATAACAACCTCAGATTTGCAGATGACGCAATCCTAATGACAGAAAGCTAAAAGGAACTAAAGAGCCCCTTAATGAGGGTGAAAGAAGAGAGTGAAAAAGCTGGCTTAAAACTCAACATTCAAAAAACTAAGATCATGTCATGCAGTCCCATCACCTCATGGCAAACAGATGGGGTAAAAGTGGAAACAGGGACATACTTTATTTTCTTGCCCTCCAAAATCATTGTGGATGGTGACTACAGCCATGAAATTAAAAGACACTTTCTCCTTGGAAGAAAAGCTATGATAAAGCTAGACAGAAAATTAAGAAGCAGAGACATCACTGCCAACAAAGGTCTGTATAGCCAAAGCTATGCTGTTTTCAGTAGTCATGTATGGATGTGAGAGTTGGACTGTAAAGAAAGCTGAGTGCCAAAGAACTGATGCTTTCAAGCTGTGGTGCTGCAGAAGACCCTTGAAAGCCCTTAAGTGGCAAGGAGATCAAACCCATCAATCCCAAAGGCAGTCAACCCTGATTATTCATTGGAAAGACTGATGCTGAAGCTGAAGGTCCATTACTTTGGCCACTTGATGCAAAGAGCTGGCCTGCTGGAAAAGACCCTGATGCTGGAAAAGATTGAGGGAAAAATGAGAAGGAGAAGACAGAGGATGAGGTGGTTGGATGGCATCACTGACTCAATGGACATGAATTTGAGCAAACTACAGGAGATAGCAAAGGGAAAAGAATCCTGGCATGCTGCAGTTTATGGGGTTGCAGAGGCAGAAACGAGTTAGTGACTGAACAACAATGAAAACATTTATACCTTGACAAACAGGTTAGAAGTCATATAAACTATTTCTTCATACATATCTTTAGTTATATAACATCATGTATATTGAGAAGAGATTGGGAAAATTAGCTAAAATATGTGTTTCAGAAATTCTGCTACCTAATAATGAAAAAAAGTCAAAGTGTTAGTCCCCCCACCTTGACTGACCTTTTGCTACTCTATGGGCTGTGGCCCACCGGCTCCTCTGTTCATGGAATTTCCCAGGCAAGAATACTGGAGTGAGTTGCTATTTTCTATTCCAGGGGATCATTCTGATCCAGGGATCAAACCTGGGTCTCCTGCATTGCAGGCAGATTCTTTGGCATCTCAGCCATCAGCAATAGTATTAGTTAAACTGAATAAAAAAACTCCCACTGACAACAATGAAAAAGATTTTGAAAATATATAATGAAAGGCATAAAAAATTTAACAAGACAGTAAATAATATGATAACAGGTTTAGGAAGAATATATAGGCACATAAAGGTAAATTTGTAGCATTGAGTCTGTATTTCTTGTACAGATGTCTTAAAACTCCAGAATTAAGTGACTAGAGGCTAAGCTAAGAAGCTCTTTGAAACTTTTGAGAGTCTTGTAGGAATAAGAATAATACAATTAATTGGAGCCCAGTAACTGCAAATGTGGAAAATTATGAAAGTCTCCATGTCTCATAGAGAACTTAAGAGTTGGGAACAATATCAGGGGCCAAAGCAAAAGTAGACAAGTTCATGGAGAGATTAATACATCTTTTCAGTTAATTTCAATCCTGAAAATGCTTTCAGGTGATTTTGAATACCAATGCTTAAGGAGCTTTCCATATAAAAATGTAAATTCTCAAAATAAAAATATCATAAAGCCTCAGATTTTATCTACAAATTTAACATCATGTCTATAAGAAATCAAGTCTGGCCCAAGAAGCAAAAGATCATATGAATAAAAAGCAGAGAGTTTTTACAGAAAAAAGAGATTCAGAGACAAAGGCTTTAGGAAATACTATTAATATGTCCAAGGATATAAAAGCCTGAGAAAGTTGACAGAGAACTGAAATTTATAAAAGAGTAAATCAAAATTATGGAACTGAAGAAATAAGAATTCAATGAACATGTTTGATAGCTAGTTAAACCTAATTGAAGATAATACTGGTGAACCAGAAAACAATCAGAATGGAATAAATCATAATAAAATCTCGAAACACACAAAAAATGAAAAATATAAATTAGAACATGGTTAGTGGAAAATATATAAATCACAGACTCAGAGAATATGTGAACTAAAAGAAATATGAGAGAATAAAACTGTTCCAAAAGATAATATTTGAGAATTTTTTTAAAAATATGAAAAACATAAAGTCATAAACTCATACATAATAAGAAAATTAAGAAAATAAATTCAAAAATAGAAAATCACCTGAATAAAGAATAAAGCAAAAATAGCCTATATTATGTTTATTTTCAAAAATTATACATACAGGGAAGATAGACCAGAATTGAGATTAAATAAGGACAAATTGGAACTGATGGAGGCAAACTGGAACTCATCCTGGTCTCTTACCACATCAAATTTCCAACTCTGACAATATCAGTATCAGGAGATATTGATAAGAGGTTAAAGCGTCTGCCTCCAATGCAAGAGACCCATTCGATCCCTGGGTCAGGAAGATCCCCTGGAGAAGAAAATGGTAACCCACTCCAGTATTCTTGCCTGGAAAATCCTATGGACTGAGGAGCCTGGTGGGCAGCAGTCCACAGGGTCACAAAGAGCCGAACACGACTGAGTGACTTTACTTACTTACTTTCATTATGGAGCTAAAAGTTTACTGGGCAAAAATGTAAGACTTTTTATATGCCATGATGCTCATTACCTGGCGTCAATATCCAAATACTAGAGATGGCATTGACTATTACTCAGCTTTGAATTCATTTATACTATTTATATTTTCTCTAATGTTACTTTCCCAGACTCATTCTCTTCCCTTTTTCCCACACTAAGCTTGAATTCTTGGTTTTTAGTAAAATTTACTGAAGATGAGTGCCAAAGATTTGATGCCTTGTAACTGTGGTGTTGGAGAAGACTCTTGAGATTCCCTTGGAAAGCAAGGAGATCAAAGCAGTCAGTCCTAAAACAAGTCAACCCTGAATGTTCATTGGAAGGGCTAATGCTGAAGCTGAAACTCCAATACTTTGGCCACCTGATGTGGAAAGGCAGCACATTGGAAAAGATCCTGATGCTGGGAATGACTGAAGGAAAGAGGATAAGAAAGCAAAAGAAGATGAGATGGTTGGATGGCATAACAGACTCAATGGACTTGAGTTTGAGCAAACCCTGGGAGATAGTAAAGGACAGGGAAACCAGGTGTGCTGCAGTACATGGGGTTGCAAAGAGTTGGACCTGACAGCTCCTGAGCAACAAACAGCAAACTGAAGATGAGGATGGTATATTGAGGAGGAATATGTGGAAGAAGTAGATTTAGAGCAATAAACTCTTACACTTAATTTTAAAATAATGAGATTAAATAATACAACCTACCTGGAAACAGATGTTAGCAAAGTATTGTAACTTAGAAAACAAAAGGAGTAGGAATCAAACTCAGGTCTCCTGCACTGCAGTCAGATTCTTTAAAGTTGAAATAGGATTGAGAAATCTATAGCTCAGTATATACTGTGATAAAAATACTATTAGGCATGATGTTATTTTGCCTGATGTATTGAACTAAAATACACATAAGGAGTGATAAATAGGTATGAAAAAGAATTAATTTAAAATCTACCCTAATATCAGTCAAACCTCAAACTGCTTTCTCTCTTCTACACATAGTATGACTATATATTTTTCTCCAAGCTAAAACATTTTAAAAAATTCATTTGTGCATTAGAAAAGCCTACACTGGGCTGAAAACCAGAGGCTCCCTACTGTTAAGAATAATTTCCTATCTCATTACTTGAAAGAGATATCAGAACAAGGTTAAGGCAAGAGTGGGCAATGAAGCACCTAAGGTACAAAATTTTATAAGATAATCACTCTGAGGTTCACACAAGTTCAACTTTCTTGTGATTAATATTTACATGTTACTTTTTAGATTCTTTTATTTACATGCCATATGCTTGAGTTTTGTGTATTCACTATTACTGTCTCTCCTTTTTAATTGGAGTATTTAGTATGTAATTAATTATTGATGATTGGATTTAATTTACAATTGTTCTTTTATCTCTTGTTTTATTGTCCTTTCCTTCCTTTTTTTGACTAATGTAATATTTTAAAATATCTGATATATAGCCATACATTGTTAAAAATCAGACAGGTATTTTCTGGATACTTAGCAAGGGAAATATCAATAAAATATGATCTCTACAATTGTGACATTTTCAACAATATCATCAGTGTAATTCATAGAGTGGTATGCCACAAAAGGAGGCATGTTTGCATGGAAGGAGTGAAAGATAAGAAAAACAAAACACATTCACCAAGAACAACAAAAAAACATTACAGAGGGATGTCTGAAGGTGCTCATAGATAGCCTCAGCCACAAATGGCTTGGAGTGGGGCTTGGGATACCAGCTAGAGATTGGGCTGGGTTGAGGTGGTGGAAGCACCAGATCCAAGCTATTAGACAAGTGGTCAGTGACAAGGGCCCTGGACCTTCAGTTTTGCATAAAAGAATTTCCATAAGACAGAAAGTAGTGAAACAAATTAAGAATTTATTAAAAGGAAAAAAAGAGTACAATACCTGTGGATAGACACAAGGGCAGATTTAGAGAGAGATGCATCCTTGTAGCAGTTTGAATTACTTTCATGGAGTATTTCTTATAGATTTCCTCTGGCCAGTCATTCTGAATTGCCTGATATACAGTCTATATTTGGTATATGGTAGCTCAGACAGTAAAGCGTCTGCCTACAATGCAGGAGACTTGGGTTTGATCCCTGGGTCAGGAAGATCCCCTGGAGAAGGAAATAGCAACCCACTCCAGTATTCATGCCTGGAAAATTCTATGGACCAAGGAGCTTGTGGGCTACAGTCCATGGGGTCACAAAGAGTCAGACACAACTAAGTGACTTCACTTCACTTCACTTCAGGTTAGAAAGGGCTTCCCTGGTAACTCAGCTGGTAAAGAATCTGCCTACAATGTGGGAGAGCTGAGTTTGATTCCTGGGTTGGGAAGATCCCATGGAGGAGGGCATGGCAACCCACTCCAGTATTCTTGCCTGGAGAATCCCCATGGACAGAGGAACCTGGCAGACTATAGTCCATGGAGTTGAAAAGAGTCGGCCATGACTGAATGACTAAACACAGCACAGGTTAAAAAGCAGAGACATCACTTTGCTGACAAAGGTCTGCATAGTCAAAGCTATGTTTTTTCCAGTACTACTGTATGGATCTGAGAGTAGGACCATAACAAAGGCTGAGCACAGAAAAATTGATGGTTTTGAACTGTGGTGTAGGAGAAGACTCTTGAAAGTCTCCTCGAATGCAGGGAGATCAAACCTGTCAATCCTAAAGAAAATCAACCCTGAATAATCATTGGAAGGATTGATGCTGAAGCTGAAGTTCCAAGACTTTGGCCACTTGATCCAAAGAGCCAGCTCGTTGGAAAAGACCCTGATGCTAGGAAGGATTGAAGTCAGGGGAAGGGGATGACGGAAGACGAGATGTTGAATGGCATCACTGACTCAGTGGACATGAATTTGAGCAAGCTTTGGGAGATGGTGAAGGACAGGGAAGCCTGGTGTGCTATAGTCCATGGGGTTGCAAAGAGTCAGACATGACTCAGCAACTGAACATTAACAAATATTCCTCCTATGTGTACATGTGCATCTCTTAGCCAAGATGGATTAATCATAAAAGCTTCTGGGTAGACCATTCCTTGATATAACTCCCCTTTGGCCATCAAGGAGCCTTTATGCACATGTATTGTGGGGTAGTTCTCTTGACTTCAGAATGAGAAATATGTGCTCTGAAAAGAGTCCATCTTCCTCACCTTAATTGCCCTGTTATTGTTATCTTGGAGTTTTGGTCAATAGAGAATGAATCTCCAACTGCTTTACCCTAGAGGGGAACCCATCTGCTTCCTGCCTCAAGGGGTATCTTGAAGGTTGAATGAAAATAGTTAGAAAAATGTTCCCTAACAACCGATATGAATAAGCATTGTTCATTTTTTTTGTCCTTTATGCTTTCAGAGGATGTTTATTCTGAATTAGATTGAATGGCTTTATATTTTCCCATCTCAAGCACAGAACCCTTGTACTTTTTAATTTATTATTTGGTCAATTTCTTATACTTTCTAATTATTAAATTCAAATCCATCATTCTTTTTCTTTTTATTATTTTTGGAATTGTGTGCCTATTTGGACTTTTTTTTTTTTAATAGAAGTTTTATTGACAGCAAAATTGAGCAGAAGATACAGGGCTTTTCCAAGTGCCCTATATGCCTCGACATATGCTTAACTTCCTGCATGATCAACAGCCTCCACCAGAGTGGTAAATTTCTTACAATTCATGAACCTATATCAGCATATCATATTCACCCCAGGTTCATAGTTTGCATTAGTATTCATTAACTGTGTTGTATATTCTATAGGTTTGGACAGATTTATAATATGTATCCACCATTATAGCAGCATATGGAGTAATTTCCTTACTCTCATTTAGAAATCTATATTTAGCAATTATCAATGCTCTCTTCTCAGTTTACACCCTTTGTACTCACCATTCCTTCTCCCTAAAATATTCTTTTACTAGATCTAGACATTAAGGTCTCAGTTCAAATGTGAATATAAGCTGTGAATTTAAATATTCTTTATGCCAGCCATTCCTTATTCAAATTACCTTCCATGCATATGTTACTATTTCAGATCCTTGTCTTTGGTTTGCTTCTTTACTATCTCTGTAACCCCCCCTCCAAGCACATGCACACACACGCACACACACACACACACACACACACACACACACACACACACATATACACACACGAGCTTCATAATAGCAAGTACGTTTTATGAATTGTTCATTATATCTACTCAGACCTTAGATCCCTGAGGCTCCCCAAGATCTGAAAGAATGCTCTTATTCAATTATATATATTGAGTTCAAAAACTTGGCTTAAAATTTCTGAACTTTATCCATTGGGAATCAGTCTAAAAATTATAATTTGGCTTGCATTTGCTGAGTTCCAAACCAAATTTTCAATAATATTTTAAATACAATTATTATATTAATATTTTCTGAAGTGTTTATGCTATACATGACATTGTCCCTGAGTTCTAGCAAGCATATATAGTATATCCTAGTCTTACATCTACATAACTGCTTTTGAAAACATTTACATTATAATGGCATTTTAAAAATAAAGCAGAATTATTTGACTATATTTGTATATAAGAAAACACTTATCAGGAACAGTATAACATACTACTTCACAGTTCCACACAACTGGTGTTGCCTGTCATTATAATATATTTACATGAATTTTAGCTTCAAAAAGATTACAATGATACAGAAAGATTGTCACAGAACATTTTGGAGGGACTTACCCTCATCATTACTGGGAAGATACTGCATAGGTTAAAACACAAGGAACCAATGTACTCCTTGACAGAATTTCTTAAAAATGTATTTTTGGAAAGTTAAGAAAGATTAAAGACAAATTTAATTAAGTTATGTAGGTTTGTGAACTATCATTAAAACACACACACACATATACACACAATTTTTCTCACTGGGCAGGTATTTTTGTCTTTCTCATAATTTAAATACAAGATCATTTCTAAAGCCCCAGACATTTTCATTGAAATACTCAAGAGATGTTTCTAATGGCACATTAATTAGAAAAGTATTCACCTAACTTGAACTTGAAAGTAAAATATATTTCTCCAGAGAATACAAATTTTTAAAATATATAGTTTTCTCATTCATGACTATGATGCACCAAAATCAATAGACCTATTTGATAAAATATTTTATGTTTGCCAAAATCAACTGAAAAAAGGAAGAGAAATTCAAAAATATCTCCATGTTTCAATTTAAAAATTTGAGTATACGCTTTTAAAGATTTATCTAAGATATAATCTTATTTCGCAATCACAGTTCTAACTTACTACTCAGATACTAAATGCTGCTTATATTTGTAATAACTAAAAACTATAAGTAACCAATCTTATCACCTATTGAATGGATGAACCAATTATTTTAAATGTCCATATACTGAAATAGTACTCAGCAAGGGAAAGAAACAGACAAGTGATATAGGTAACAATATAAATGAATATCAGCTTCTTTGTACCCCTTACAGAAGCCATATATAATAGGATCCATACTAGATGAATGAATTTAAATCAATCTCTAGAAAATGAAATTATTATCTGTAGCAATACAAAGCAGATCAGACCAGCCTGGTCCTGAGATTTGGGAGTAGGAATTGATTGGAATTGGGCATGAGATAACTTTTACAGGTAACAGAAATATACAGAATCTTTTCTTGAGAATGTAATTATATGGATATATGCATTTTTCAGAACTAAGTCAACTCTAAAATTAAACTTGTACATTTCATTGTATATAAATCAAAAAGTTGATTTAAAAAGCATAACATACTATACCTGATCTGCCTTTTGAGAAACCTATATGCTGGTCAAGAAGCAACAGGTAGAACTGGACATGGAACAACAGACTGGTTCCAAATAGGAAAAGGAGTACATCAAGGCTGTANTTTCATATATAATATTATACATGTTTCAATGCCATTCTCCCAAATCATCCCATTTTCGCCCTCTCCCAGAGTCCAAAAGACTGTTCTATACATCTGTGTCTCTTTTGCTGTTTTGCATACAGAGTTATTGTTACCATCTTTCTAAATTCCATATATATGCGTTAGTATACTGTATTGGTGTGAAGTAAGCCAGAAAGAAAAACACCAATATAGTATATAGCTGATTTGTAATGTTGTGTTAGGTCCCGCCATGCAGCAAAGTGAATTAGTTACACATACACAAGTATCTCCTCTCTTTCAGATTATTTTACCATATGCATATAGAGTATTGAGTAGAGTGCCCTGAGCTGTACAGTAGGTCCTTATTAGTTATCTGTTTTATATATAGTATATGTACATGTCAATCCCAATCTCCCAATTTATCCCTACCTCCCCTTTCCCCCTGGGTAACAATAAGTTTTTGTTTTTGTTTTTCCCTACATCTATGACTATTTCTGTTTTGTAAAGAAATTGATTTGTTCCATTTTTATAGCTGTCACATTTAAGTGATATCATATGATATTCATCAGTTTCTGTCTTACTTAGTATGAGAATTTCTATGTCCATTCATGTTGCTGCAAATGGCATTATTTCCTTCTTTTTTTAATGGGTGAGTAATAAATGAGTTTCAGCTGTACATTTTCCCAGTAACTTCTTTCTAATATCACACAGAAAATGATGTTTCTTGCAAAGGAAGGCGGTATATTCCCGTTGGTTATNCATTATTTCCTTCTTTTTTTAATGGGTGAGTAATAAATGAGTTTCAGCTGTACATTTTCCCAGTAACTTCTTTCTAATATCACACAGAAAATGATGTTTCTTGCAAAGGAAGGCGGTATATTCCCGTTGGTTATAATATTGAACAACTCTAATTAAATTTTTCTCTTTTTTAAAAAATAATTTTTATTGAAGGATAATTGCTTTACAGAATTTTGTTGTTTTCTGTCAAACCTCAACATGAATCAGCCATAGGCATAACTCTCTCATCTCCCTCCCTATCCCACCTCTCTAGGTTGATACAGAGAATCTGTTTGAGTTTCCGGAGACATACAGCAAATTTCTGTTGGCGATCTATTTTACATATGGTAATATAAGTTTCCCTGTTACATTTTCCATACATCTCACCCTTTCTTCCCCTCTCCCAATATCCACAAATCTATTTTTTATGTCTGGTTCTCCGTTGCTGCAGTGTAATTAAATTCCTCACTACCGTTTTTCTAGAATCCATATAGATGCGTTCAGTTCAGTTAAGTTCAGTTGCTCAGTCCTGTCCAACTCTTTGCGACCCCATGAATCGCAGCACGCCAGGCCTCCCTGTCCATCAGCAACTCCTGGGTTCACTCAGACTCGTGTTCATAGAGTCAGTGATGCCATCCAGCCATCTCATCCTCAGTCGTCCCCTTCTCTTCCTGCCCCCAATCCCTCCCAGCTTCAGAGTCTTTTCCAAAGAGTCAACTCTTTGCATGAGGTGGCATCAATTCTTCGGCGCTCAGCCTTCTTCGCAGCCCAACTGTCACATCCATACATGACCACAGGAAAAACCATAACCTTGACTAGATGGACCTTAGTAGGCAAAGTAATGTCTCTGGTTTTGAATATGCTATCTAGGTTGCTCATAACTTTTCTTCCAAGGAGTATCTTTTAATTTCATGGCTGCAATCACCATCTGCAGTGATTTTGGAGTCCCCCAAAATAAAATCTGACAATGTTTCCACTGTTTCCCCATCTATTTTCCATGGAGTGATGGGACCAGATGCCATGATCTTTGTTTTCTGAATGCTGAGCTTTAAGCCAACTTTTTCACTCTCCTCTTTCACCTTCATCAAGAGGCCCTTTAGCTCCTCTTCACTTACTGCCATAAGGGTGGTGTCATCTGCATATCTGAAGTGACTGATATTTCTCCCGGCAATCTTGATTCCAGCTTGTGTTTCTTCCAGTCCAGCATTTCTCATGATGTACTCTGCATATAAGTTAAATAAGCAGGGTGACAATATACAGTCTTGACGTACTCCTTTTCTAATTTGGAAGCAGTCTGTTGTTCCATGTCCAGTTCTAACTGTTGCTTTCTGGCCTGCTTACAGATTTCTCAAGAGGCAGGTCAGGTGGTCTGGTATTCCCATCTCTT
>SJYW01043187.1:108553-125443 GCA_006410735.1 Raphicerus campestris | reverse complement strand
CAACTCTTCACATGAGGTGGCCAAAGTACTGGAGTTTCAACTTTAGCATCATTCCTTCCAAAGAAATCCCAGGGTTGATCTCCTTCAGAATGGACTAGTTGGATCTCCTTGCAGTCCAAGGGACTCTCAAGAGTCTTCTCCAACACCACAGTTCAAAAGCATCAATTTTTCAGCGCTCAGCCTTCTTCACAGTCCAACTCTCATATCCATATATGACCACAGGAAAAACCATAGCCTTGACTAGATGGACCTTAGTCAGCATGCTCATAACTTTTCTTCTAAGGAGTAAGTGTCTTTTAATTTCATGGCTGCTTGATCTCAGAGACTTCAAAGTGCTTTTGTCACTTAGGTTTCTGCTGTTGCTAACTTGCTTCAGTCGTGTCCAACTCTGTGCAACCCCATAGATGGCAACTTTTATCCTAGAGTCCAAAGGAAAAGACACTAACCTGACTTCTTGGGGAGCTTCAGCTCCAGGAAAGCACTGAGCACTTACCACCTTGGGAGGTGGATGTGCTAGGGGATCCTCTCTTAGTTTTTCTAACCCCCTTCTCCATCTGTCGGCTAAAGCCGTGGGTTTTCCTTGCGAGTCTCCTGACCTCTTAAATGGATATAACCCAGAGAAGGGGCATAAAACCCTGGATGGCAAAATGCCCTGTATATAAGTGAAAACAAAAGGGGCTAAAATATTCTCTTAAAAAGAATAAGGAATGAAGAAAATGGACACTTCCCTTAGAGTTCTTAAAAACAGTTCAAAGAACGAAAATGCTAGTCGTCTATATTAATATTTGAAAGCAGAGACATTACTTTGCCAACAAAGGTCCATCTAGTCAAGACTATGGTTTTTCCAGTAGTCTGAATGGATGTGAGAGTTGGAATATAAAGAAAGCTGAGCACCAAAGAACAGAAGCTTTTGAACTGTGCTGTAGCCTGGCAGGCTACAGTCCATGGGGTTGCAAAGGGTTGGAGATGACTGAGCTACTAAGAACAAAGATTAACACTAAAATACTCTATAACATCAAAATAATTAAATTTAGCATGAATAAATTTAACAAAAGATATGTACATGTATGCTGAAAAATATAAAACATTACTGAACAAAATTAAAGACCGAAATAAGTGGAAAGATATCTTTTACCCATGGAATAGAAAACAATATTACTCAAATGGAAATATTCCTCTTCTTTAAAAAAAAAAAAGCAGTTTATATGTTATATTTGAAAGTGTGAAAAAATAAAAGTAAATATTTCTTGGCTTTTCTAATCATCAGGGAAACATAATTTTTCCAGTGATTATATTAACTAGGAATAGTATCCCATAGCTTTCTCTTTACAAACTCAATTCAAACACTTATTATTATTATTTTTTAGAGTAGTGCTGAGAGTACTGTTTTCCTTTTAATTTTGTAGCTTGGTAAACAAAATCACAAACTTACCTTAGAGCTTCAGCTACAATAGATATTTTTGAAAGAGCAAAATCATTTAAAACATATTTAGTGTTTCTCCACCTTGCTGGTATTTTTATTATATTTTTATGTAAAATTTATAGAAATGCAGCTTCTATGAAAATAATATACAAGTTCCTAAAAATATCAAAAATAGGAGTACCATACAATCCAGCATAAATCGTCATCATCATTTTTTCGCACACTTGTCCTCCAGATTTCCTTTTCATCCCACTTATTTCCATTTTCCAAGTGCTTTCTTAACTCATTGTTATATTTGTTCATTTGTGCTTCTTTGTTACTGCTATATGCTGAGTATTTGACCATTTCAGAGACTCGATAGATATTTGATATTCAAAAGACAGTTATGTGTATTAATAGAACCAGTAAGAAATACATGGTAAAGAAAAGAGGAAAGTACCAGAGATAAGCAGCAGAATAGGCTTGGGTTTTGAACTTAAAAACATGTCAGATTAAACTCTTTTTAAAAATGCTTCTGTTCCACATTTGCAAAACAGAAAATTATTTATATCATGCTTGGATTTATGAAAATCAAATGAAATGATATACAAAAATAACTTACAAATGTGTATACTATTTTTAGTAAATCTGGTAATGAGCAGCATGATAAGAATTATAATAACAGCAAGATACAATGTGATATACCCGTAATTCCAGTACTTACCTATGACATCTTAGTATTTTCATTTATATTACTTTCTCTCTCTCTTTTTTTTCCTTGACAAACAGCATTCTGAAAGTAAATACATTATTGACTTAAAATTTTAACTATAGACTCAAGATATTTTCTAATACTCAAGATATGTACTATAAAATCTTGTTGAAAATGTAAATTTTTAATCTTGAATATAAAAGAGGAAATATTTTTATGGAATGTTTTATTCTGACCGGAAAAGCACAAGAATTCCTGTTCTGTGCAATATGTAGTTCTATCACTTGCAAAATTTTCCTAATGGTCAAACTTGCATTACTATTTTTTTAGTATTTTGAATATATTTCAAATATTATTCATCTGTATTTCTTAGTGAATATACTTTTCATGTATTTTGCCCCAAGTTTTTTTCTAATTTATTTGTATTTTTCTATTATATTAATATCATAAAATAGGCCTTAAATATTAATTTGATTTAATTTTTTTTAGTTTATTGAATATTTTAAATAATATCTTCAATATTTAGAAGCTTAAGTTATATGCAGTTGCATCTATTCATAACTGTTATTATACTTTCTTATATATCCCATGGCATTTAAATGCCCAAGGCTTATACCAGTTCAAAAAACATTTAGATTTTCTAAAATTTAATTTTACAATTTACCTTGAATTTGTACTATGAAAAAAGGACCTGGTTTGTTTACTTGTTCTTTAAAAATATTTTTGTCAATGTTGATGCATTGTATTTCAAATGTCATTCTGTTTATTACAGTTTTCTATAATGATTTTAAATTTTATTTTCTATTACAGTTAAATGTTTAATCATAGAATTTGTTTTACTTGTTGTAATGAGGTGAGGACCTATATTTGTTACCTTTATAATTATTTTTCCACATTACCTTTGCTTTTCAATCTTTTTTTACAATTTTATGTGGAAAATGATACAGATTTTAATGCATTTTTATATGCACTTTTTCATTTTCAGTATTCATAAATTGTAACGGTATTAATTGTAACAGTAATTATTAAAATAACTATGCAATGTGGGATAATAGCAGTTTCACCTACTTCAACTGTGAAGCTAATTAGACTCCCTATAAATTATACAGCAAATATCCTAATCAGAAAAGCTCAAAATGTAGAAGACACTTTTGACTTATCCTTTTTGCTCATTATCTACATTTCATACAGTTTTAGAAACTTTAAATTCTTTATAAGCAATATTTTTCAAATGGATAAATTCTATCCATCCTCTTTGTCACCTCTGATTTAGATTTCCTTATTATTTCTTACCAGAAGAGGGATAATATTACTTCTTACTGTTTTCCTGATATCTTTTCACTCATTCCCAAATTTATGATTTTATGCTTTCTTCATAGAAATGTATGTACGGTGCTGCATTGCTTGCTGGCTTTATTTGAAGCTTCAAAAGTTGAACCATACACACCTCAATACCCATTACCAGATGGCTACATACTATTGGTCCTGTTTTAACTTCCACTATGCCCTAGGTCAAACTGACATTTTCTCTTTGATCCTCATTGTTTTAAAACTTTTATACCTTTCCATTTTGTACCTTTCTATCAAATCCTTTTCCAAATACTTGTTATCTTTTTAATCCCAGTATATCATCTCCTAAAATTTTTCCTAACTCAACTATAGCAATGTCTTTTAGGTTCCTCCATGGCATATATTTTTAAAATTTTTATTGTAGCACTATTACTTCAGCTTGTGTATGGACACTTGATATTTTCTTTTCACTTATTCTCAATTGTAAGTACTTTAGGTATAATACTAAATATTAGTTTTTTATACTAAAACTTCTTTATAATTTCAATTGCAATATGTTCAGTAAAAGATGAATATCTAATATATAGTTGTTATTATTGTTCAGTCACCCAGTCATGTCAGACTCTTTGCAACCCCCATGGACTGCACCACAGCAGGCTTTCCAGTCGCTCACCATCTCCCAAAGTTTGNGTGTATAAGAGACAGGCAATATGTTCAGTAAAAGATGAATATCTAATATATAGTTGTTATTATTGTTCAGTCACCCAGTCATGTCAGACTCTTTGCAACCCCCATGGACTGCACCACAGCAGGCTTTCCAGTCGCTCACCATCTCCCAAAGTTTGCCCATGTTCATGTCCATTGTATCACTGATCTAAAGTATATGCATTCCAAAACCATATTATTCTTCAAGTTTAATTATAATCTTCATTTTTCTTAAAAGAAAAACAAAATTTTGAAAATTCCTTTACTTCTCAGTGTTCTTTTATTAAAAAAAAAAAATCAAATAAATAAAATAATATTTCTAAGGATGAATTCCAAATAGTAATGCAGGAAACATGTTTGCACAAATAAAAAGTAAACAGTATGTTAAAATATTAATAGGTTCTAATTAAAATTTAATAAAATATGTAACCTATCAGGATTATTTGGACTCATAGTATAAAAGTTATGTGCAGATTTTTAGTATAAAGAGCAAAATATTAGATTTTTTAACAAAGCTATGTCAATAAGGAAAATGAAGAAAGTAAGTAAAGAAGAACAATAGACTTTTAAAGATATGTCAGTGGAGGGGAGAGATAAATCATCAGAGAATAGAGGATTTTTAGGGTGGTGAAAATATACTATATGACATTATGATGATAGATATATGTCTTTATATATTTGTCCAAGTCCATAGAGTATACAACANTGAAATTATTTTCAAAACAGTTTAGATAAAATAGGCTCTATTTGTTAGCTTTTTAAAGAATTCAACATAATATTGCATTTGCTTTATAAAAGAATAGTTAACCAAAGTTACAGTAACTTGTGTGGTTTTACGTTTTATTTATTTTTATATTATCATGTTTAACATTTAAGAAGTAAGTGCATTTTGGGTTTTATATCATATTAATAAGCCTATAATGTGTCACTTCCTTTTAGATTTTTCCTCATTCTTTTTTCAATTTCCTCTTTTCCTCTTTTTCTCTCTTCCCACCCTTGTTGCCCACTTTCCTTCCTTTCTTAATTGGAGGATATTTTATTTGGTTTGTTTTCTTCTTTTAATGGTATGAATTCTTATTCATAATTCAGTCAAAATTTGCATAAATGTCATACAGTTATAGTCTTTACCAGAACAGAGATTGGGAAGTACCCCACCTGCATCTTCTGTGTTCTGAACAGGTTCACTGGTGAGACAACCCCTGCCGAAAGGTCAGTGTGTCCACGTGAGGCCGGGGTTTCTGGGGCCTGATGCTGTGTCCCTGTGACATGTTTTCAATGTTAATGCCCATCCACAGGTGTCCACCGAGTTAACTGAAAGAATATCCCACCCAGGAACCATCCAGCACTGTTAGTTTTCCATACAGCTTACTGATTCTAGTTTTTGGACTGGTGAGAACAGATGAAATGGTGTAAGCATTTTACTGTCTGCTAATAATTTTGAAATTCCAGGTCATGACCGGGGTGCAGTAGAAAACATGGTTGTACCTCCGTGTCCAAGGGGTGTGTGTGGTTCCCAGACCCCGCGGACACCAGAATCCCCAGAGGCCCAAGCTTCTTCTGTAAAACAGTATCTGCATATAATCTATGCACACCCTCTTATAGTTTAAAATCACCTCTAGATTACTTCCAGGGCTTCCCAGGTGGTATAGCAAGAAAGAATCCGCCTGCCAATGCAGGAGACGCAGGTTTGATCCCTGGGACAGGAAGGTTCTCTGGAGATGGGAATGGCAACCCACTCCAGTATTCTCACCTGGGAAATCCCATGGACAGAGAAGCCTGGTGAGCTACAGTCAGTGGGGTTGCAGAGAGTTGGACATGACTGAGTGACTGAGCACGCAGATTACTTGCAGATTACTTCTAATACCCGATGCAAATGTAAATCCTATATAGTTATCAGTTCAGTTCAGTTCAGTCGTTCAGTCGTGTCCGACTCTTTGCGACCCCATGAATCGCAGCATGCCAGGCCTCCCTGTCCATCACCATCTCCCAGAGTTCACTCAGACTCATGTCCATCGAGTCGGTGATGCCATCCAACCATCGAGTTGGTGATGCCATCCAGCCATCTCATCCTCTGTTGTCCCCTTCTCCTCCTGCCTCCAATCCCTCCCAGCATTAGGGTCTCTTCCAATGAATCAACTCTTTGCATGAGGTGGCCAAAGTACTGGAGTTTCAGCTTTAGCATCAGTCCTTCCAAAGAAATCCCAGGGCTGATCTCTTTTAGAATGGACTGGTTGGATCTCCTTGCAGTCCAAGGGACTCTCAAGAGTCTTCTCCAACACCACACTTCAAAAGCATCAATTCTTCAGGACTCAGCCTTCTTCACAGTCCAACTTTCACATCCATACATGACCACAGGAAAAACCATAGCCTTGACTAGATGGACCTGTGTTGGCAAAGTAATGTCTCTGCTTTTGAATATGTTATCTAGGTTGGTCATAACTTTCCTTCCAAGGAGTAAGTGTCTTTGAATTTCATGGCTGCAATCACCATCTGCAGTGATATAGTTATCAGTGTGTAACAAATCTGAGTTTTGCTTTTTGGAATGTTCTGGAACATTTTTTCTTGAATATTTTTGATCTGAGGCAGATAGGGAGGGCCGGCCACATCCGTAATACCCAGCTTACCATGTTTCTGTCTCAGAATTTGTTTCTCCTCCCTGGAGGTCCTCTCCTACACCAGGCACCCCTCTGTACCCATCAGAGAACATTTTTTACTCCTTGAATTTCTGGAGTGACAGCTCTTTGGAGAAGTCTGACCCACTGTTGAATAGAGTACGCTGTGTTGGTCTTGGTTAATTGTCATGTTTTGTTACATTTGACTCTATTACAGAACTAAAAGCTTTGAGGACTCTAGTCAAAGAGACAACCTAAGGGTCTAGCAAAGCACTTATACATCATAAAGTCCATGCTTTGTTCTCCCAAATTTAACTTTCCTTCACAAATTCTCTTGAACTGGGTCTATTTATAAATAAGTGAAAGGTTTGAATTACTACATTTAAGATCCACTTCAATTGTAAAATTCTCTAACTCAGTGAATAAAGAAAGATACTATTTCTGTTTTGTACAATCATACCTCATTTCCCAGATAAATATACAGTCTTTACAAAATAATTATTGATTAGTAGTGGTTTCATCTCTAAGTCATGTCCAATTCTTGAGGCCCTGTGGATTGTAAGCTTACGAGATGCATAAATATTCACTTTTTAAAACCCAGAAATTATGAAGAAGAAAATTGAAGTAGCATGATCTTGCTGCACAAAGAGTTATAAATCTTTAGTAAGTAGATTGAAAATGTATATAACACTTCAGCTTTTTGAATCTAAAAAAATCACTTGGTCAAATTCAAATAATGTATAGAGTGGAACAATTCATAAAAGACAACTTTTCACTAAGGTATATACACAAAACAGTGGTAATTTATTCTCCATGTGTTAGGCTGTAATGCATTTTTCTCCACTGCATGGTTGTATTACAAATTGTTCAGTTCATCCCTGTGTGTCAGACATTTATTTCCAGCTTCTTGCTACTGTTTTCTATAGGATGTAACAAACCGCCTTGTTTGCTCTATTTGATGAATTTCTCTTGGATTGGAATTAAGCTGATCAGAGGGGGCTCATATTTGCTTCCCCCAGAAAGACTGGCCAGGTCTGTTCTTCCAGCACTGCTGCTGATAAAGTCAATTTCCTAAAACACTCACTGATAGTAGGGTTTCACATTGTTTTTAATCCTTACCACGTTGATCATCTGAACATTTATTTTCCACAAAAATTTTCTTTTTATTTTCCAGATAAATTTTCTTCCATGAAAAGTCTAATTTCCCAGTAAGCATATTTTTGCTATTTTATAGTATTTTTAATGACCTGCATATTCAGATATGCTGTTAGCCCTGTTTTCTTTTGGAGTACTCATTTTTAGAAAATTGATTTAAAGGCATTACATTTGTAATGCTTTATTTTAAGTTCTTTGAGAATATTTGGATGAACTTGGTGATGTGGAGATCACACTCTGGGGTGTATGCAGAGTCCTTGACCTTTTAAGTTATTTCTTAGTAGGCATTTCAACAATTGAAGCCATCTGACCCCCCAAAAAGAAAAAAACCCTTTGTACATCTTACCTAAGCGATATGATGGTCAGGGTAAATGAGAGTGAATAATTATGGGTGTAATGGGAGTCCTTGAATATAATTGGATTCATAAGTCAAATGAGACAATTCATAACAGTTTGGCCCAGTATTTCAGTTTTGTCTGTTAAATTATTCATTTGAATACTTTTATGAGTTTAGTCATGATAATTTGATTGGTGTTGATTCATGACATCAGCTATCTTAGCCTCATATCTTAGCCCTTTATTTTTTCCATTTATGTACAATTAATGATTATGGGAAGCTGGGGAAAATTCATTTTTCTTAATATAAGAAACACCTTTCCCTGCAGACTTATTGGGGCTGTCTGATGAGCATTTACTATTATTGGTAGCTTAATAAATGTGGTAATAGTAATCCTCACGATCTTAAGGGAAAATACTACAAGTCTGTATTTTACAGCTGAGGGAAATGGCATTCAGAGAGGTTAGGTAGGTTTTTAGAAGTTACATGGCTTGTTGGCTGAGATTGGATGCAAATCCTAATTTACATGGATTAAAAGATGAGGCTATACCCACCCCACAGTGATGGCCAGAGGGCACAGGGCCATTCTCTGACTTGGGTCCTGCTCCTCCATCACCAGGGAAATCCAACACCCTGGCAGTCACATCCTCTTTCCGTTTTGTAGCATCTGCTGCATAGACAGACTTTTTGTGATGTGAACAGGTGTTTGCAGTCACGGCCTGCGGTGCATGTGTGTGAGAAGGCACGTGTATGTGAGAAGATGCACAGAATGCAAGCAGCTGTGGTGACCAGACATGCACTCAAAGGATGCTCCTTAGAGGCTGGCCCAGCAGGGGTGACTTCCAGGGGACAGTGTCCAGAGGCATGGCAGAGGCCAAGCGCCAGGGTCCACCAGTGGCTTCCGGTTTGAATTGAAAGAATGAGGCATTCTGTTCTGGCAGAGAAAGAGCTCCTGAGCCCAAGGCTGTGAACATCAAGCAATTATCTCAGCAATCGTTTTGGAAATCTAGGGGTTTGGCAACTGGCAACATCTCAATTATTTCAGCTTGAGCTAGATAATTCACATAATTATCCTAATAGATCTGCACACATAATGCCCAGCATCAGTATTATTCCACACCAGAATCTCCTAAAATGATTGGGAAGGGGGTATTTTATGTTCACATCTGTATTTATATGAGAAAGGATCATATTTAGCTTAATAATACACCTTCTTCTAGCACTAGAATCTTTCCATCTGCTCATTTAATAACTGCTTCATGAGTTACATATGAATCCCCATTGGTTGTGCCTTATATCAGCCATTCGTAAACCCAGCTAAACATCAGGAGCCTCTAGGAAGTTTTTTTTTTCAATTTCTGAGTCTTTTTATCTGTGAGTCTGAAGATCTGATTCTGTTGGAGGTGGACCTGGGAATCAGCATTCTTCAAAAAGTTCCCCTGGATAATCTGATATATAGTTGAAAGTGTTAACCGCTGTTTTCACCACACAGTGCCCACCCTTGTTAGAGAGTGCTCCTTGTTTTACAGTAAAATATTACTTTATATCATAATGTATATCCTATTGTGGGACCTTCAGTCCCATAAAGATCTGTAATCCTTCAAGTGGCTGGTAAAGAGCTCCATAAGTCAGTGTCTATCTTTATTTTATATTTAAGATTTATTTATCTCATTGGAGTATATTTGTTTCACACTACTCTGTCAGTTTCTGCTGTACAGCAAAATGGATCAGCCATATGTATACATATAGCCCCTGTTTTTGGATTTCCTTCCCATTTAGGTCACCCCAGAGCACTGAGTAGAATTCTCTCTGCTGCACAGCAGGTCCTCATTAGTTACCTACTGTATACATAGTGGCGTATATATATCAATCCCAGTCTCCCAAGTCATCCCACTCCCTGGGCCCCACTTGGTTTCCATATATTTGTTCTTTACGTCTGTCTCTATTCTTTTCTTTTCAGAACAATACTCAGTTTGTGAATTAATTAATTTTTGGCTGCGCTGGGTCTTCACTGCTGTGCACAGGCCTTCCCCAGTTGCAGCGCGTGGACTTCTCACTGCAGTGGTGTATTTTGTTGCAGAGGCTCTAGGCACACGGGCCTCAGTAGCTATAGTGTGTGGGTGCTCCAGCTCAGCTTCAGGAGTTGTGGTGCAGAGACCTAGCTGCCCTGTTGCATGTGGGGTCTTCCCTGAGTAGGAGTCGAACCTATGTCCCCTGCATTGGTGGGTGGATTCTCAACCACTGGACCACTGGGGACGTCCATGTGTCTCTATTTCTGCTTTGCGCATTAATCTTTTAGCTCCACCTCTGCCACTGGCCACATACACTCTGCATCGCACCGGAATATACCGTGAGGGTTAGTATGTCATGTTCATCTTTAAACATCCACATTTTCTTTCAGACATCTCCGGAGTCTTAAAGANGAAGGCACGTGTATGTGAGAAGATGCACAGAATGCAAGCAGCTGTGGTGACCAGACATGCACTCAAAGGATGCTCCTTAGAGGCTGGCCCAGCAGGGGTGACTTCCAGGGGACAGTGTCCAGAGGCATGGCAGAGGCCAAGCGCCAGGGTCCACCAGTGGCTTCCGGTTTGAATTGAAAGAATGAGGCATTCTGTTCTGGCAGAGAAAGAGCTCCTGAGCCCAAGGCTGTGAACATCAAGCAATTATCTCAGCAATCGTTTTGGAAATCTAGGGGTTTGGCAACTGGCAACATCTCAATTATTTCAGCTTGAGCTAGATAATTCACATAATTATCCTAATAGATCTGCACACATAATGCCCAGCATCAGTATTATTCCACACCAGAATCTCCTAAAATGATTGGGAAGGGGGTATTTTATGTTCACATCTGTATTTATATGAGAAAGGATCATATTTAGCTTAATAATACACCTTCTTCTAGCACTAGAATCTTTCCATCTGCTCATTTAATAACTGCTTCATGAGTTACATATGAATCCCCATTGGTTGTGCCTTATATCAGCCATTCGTAAACCCAGCTAAACATCAGGAGCCTCTAGGAAGTTTTTTTTTTCAATTTCTGAGTCTTTTTATCTGTGAGTCTGAAGATCTGATTCTGTTGGAGGTGGACCTGGGAATCAGCATTCTTCAAAAAGTTCCCCTGGATAATCTGATATATAGTTGAAAGTGTTAACCGCTGTTTTCACCACACAGTGCCCACCCTTGTTAGAGAGTGCTCCTTGTTTTACAGTAAAATATTACTTTATATCATAATGTATATCCTATTGTGGGACCTTCAGTCCCATAAAGATCTGTAATCCTTCAAGTGGCTGGTAAAGAGCTCCATAAGTCAGTGTCTATCTTTATTTTATATTTAAGATTTATTTATCTCATTGGAGTATATTTGTTTCACACTACTCTGTCAGTTTCTGCTGTACAGCAAAATGGATCAGCCATATGTATACATATAGCCCCTGTTTTTGGATTTCCTTCCCATTTAGGTCACCCCAGAGCACTGAGTAGAATTCTCTCTGCTGCACAGCAGGTCCTCATTAGTTACCTACTGTATACATAGTGGCGTATATATATCAATCCCAGTCTCCCAAGTCATCCCACTGCCTGGGCCCCACTTGGTTTCCATATATTTGTTCTTTACGTCTGTCTCTATTCTTTTCTTTTCAGAACAATACTCAGTTTGTGAATTAATTAATTTTTGGCTGCGCTGGGTCTTCACTGCTGTGCACAGGCCTTCCCCAGTTGCAGCGCGTGGACTTCTCACTGCAGTGGTGTATTTTGTTGCAGAGGCTCTAGGCACACGGGCCTCAGTAGCTATAGTGTGTGGGTGCTCCAGCTCAGCTTCAGGAGTTGTGGTGCAGAGACCTAGCTGCCCTGTTGCATGTGGGGTCTTCCCTGAGTAGGAGTCGAACCTATGTCCCCTGCATTGGTGGGTGGATTCTCAACCACTGGACCACTGGGGACGTCCATGTGTCTCTATTTCTGCTTTGCGCATTAATCTTTTAGCTCCACCTCTGCCACTGGCCACATACACTCTGCATCGCACCGGAATATACCGTGAGGGTTAGTATGTCATGTTCATCTTTAAACATCCACATTTTCTTTCAGACATCTCCGGAGTCTTAAAGATTCTGCTTCTGCACTTTGCCCTTAAACCTCCCAAGACTGCGTCTTGGCACCAACTCTGTCAGGCCCGCCTGGGCTCTGCATGCATTGTTCTGTCGTGTTTACGTTGTGCTGGACCGCTCATACTTTTATCTCAGTCCCTACTTTATGCCTTTTTTTGAGGCCAGAAATCAGATCACCCAAGCCTGCCACGCCCTGGTGCTCACTGAGGACCTGCAGATGAAGGATTTTCCCGACATGTGTTCCACACCTCCACCCGCGTGCCTTTGCACCTCTGTTCTCAGTGCCACTATCAATCATTTATCTTTCAAATGGTAGTTTCTGTAAAAATATTTTCTCTGGGACTTTAAGCTTATTCATTGCTCTTTTATTAACTATATAGCAATTTAATGTTTGTATTAATAAGCAGTATGATCAATTTCGGAGAAGGCAATGGCACCCCACTCCAGCACTCTTGCCTGGAAAATCCCATGGATGGAGGAGCCTGGTAGGCTGCAGTCCATGCTGAGTTGGACACAACTGAGTGAATTCACTTTCACTTTTTGCTTTCATGCACTGGAGAAGGAAGTGGCAACCCACTCCAGTGTTCTTGCCTGGAGACTCCCAGGGACAGAGGAGCCTGGTGGGCTGCCGTCTATGGGGTCGCACAGAGTTGGACACGACTGAAGCAACTTAGCAACGTGATCAGTTTACCATATCTATTCTTTTATTTTGTTTTGTTTTGTTTTTGGCCATTCTGCATGGCTTGTGGACCTCAGCTCACCGACCAGGGATTGCACTAAGGCTGCCAGTGGTGCAAGCCGAGAATCCTAACCACTAGACCACCAGGGAGCTCCCATATCTGTTCTTTCAGAAATCCACATTTCTAGTACTGGGCCTTAGGAGGACTCATTGGGGGCCCAGGGGCCTGGCTGGTGGTTTGAGCCGCATCACCCTCTAGACGTAGCTGGAGACAGTGGTCCTTGGGCGCCTCAGTTTGCTCTGCACTGGTGTCCTCATTGCTGGATGCAGCCGCTGGTATCATTTGTGGGAATGGGGGCAGGTTCACTGTGGGGTGTGGACCCAGATGCCCAGCCTAGGAGGGAGCCTGGTGGAAGGACCGAGCCAGGGCGCCAGCTCACACTGTACTTCCTGGGTCTGCATTTTGCCCCTCTGTTCATCGAGGGCCATTTTCAGATCTGCCATGTCAGGAAGGGAGGCCCGGACTGCTGAGACTGACAGGCTATGTGGGGCCGAATTAGAGACTGGGACCCCTTGCCGCCCCAGAGGTTGCCCCAGGCTCCTCTTCACCTGGGATGTCTGGGATGGGCAAGGGATGCAAGTGCGGCCTTCTTGGGGACCTGGGGGGAGGTGTGTGCTGCTTGGATCCAAAACAAGATGTAACAGTGGCAGGGGTGGGGACTCGTGTGAGGACAGAGGCAAGGAGCCTGGAGACAGGTCTCATTTGGGTGGCGCTGTCTCTGCCACCCCCAGCCCTCCGTTGGTGGCTTAGAATTGAAGCTCATGTTACAGGGTTTGTTTTAATATATAGAAATAAACAGGAAGCCTTTCTCCCTGTCCTTTCCCACCTGCCCACNTGGAGAAGGAAGTGGCAACCCACTCCAGTGTTCTTGCCTGGAGAATCCCAGGGACAGAGGAGCCTGGTGGGCTGCCGTCTATGGGGTCGCACAGAGTTGGACACGACTGAAGCGACTTAGCAGCACTGTCCCCCTTCAGCTGCAGGAGCCAATGGGGGCTACCATGATGTCTGTCTTTGTGTTTGATGTTGTGAGATGCCCTGTGTGTGAAACTTCCCAGGGTGTCCTGACTTAGGGTACACTCGAGACTGTTGGTGCAGGGACTTGCAGGATGAGAGCAGGATGGGGCTGTCAGGGACGCCGCAGGAATCCTGGGGACTCAGACCTGCCACATCTTCCTCTCCTTGCAGACCGCACAGCTGCTGGCACCCCCCTGGTACAGGGTGGCCCCCTCCTCCTGGCACAGACAGCTGCGCTTCTGTGGAAGCGGCTGCTCCATGCTGGCCGGGCCTGGAAGGGCACCGCCTCCGACCTGCTGCTGCCCGTGCTCTTCGTGGCCTTGGCAATGGCCTTGTTCATGGTCCGGCCTTTGGCCATCAACTACCCTCCCCTCAAACTGACACTGGGTCATTATGACAAGGCAGAAACCTACTTCTTCAGGTAAGAACCTTTCCTTGTTTTTCCCCCTTGTGTTTCCAAATTACATATGGACAGGTTATGAGTAGTGGTAGCTCTGATTCTTGAAGAATTTCAAATATACACAAATTGTTATCATTTTGGAAGTCTTTGTACTTGAAGGTGAATGCTGAATAGTTTTTGCTTTTTTGGAGTCCGTCCTGTGATAGATGCTAGGGGCACGCGAGGCAAACCTGGTCCANCATCCCACCCCTCTAGGTTGATACAGAGTCCCTATTTGAATTTCCTGAGACATACAATAAATTCCCCTTGGCTATTTACTTTACATATGGTAATGTAAGTTTCCATGTTATTCTTTTCATACATCTCACCCTTTCCTCTCTCCTCCCCATGCCCATGAGTCTATTTCTATGTCTATTTCTCCACTGCGGCCTTGTGAATAAATTCTTCAGTACCATTTTTCTAGATTCCATACGTATATGTTAGTATAAAATATTTATCTTTCTCTTTCTGACTTATTTCACTCTGTATAATAGGCTCTAGGTTCATCCACCTCATTAGAACTGACTCAAAGGCATTCCTTTTATGGCTGCGTAATATTTCATCAAACCACAATTTCTTTATTCATTCATCTGTCAATGGACATCTAGGTTGGTTCCATGTTCTAGCTTTTGTAAATAGTACTGCAATGAACAATAGGATACATCTATCTTTTTCAATTTAGTTTTCTCAGAGTTTATGTCTAGGAGTGGGATTTTCTGGTGCACTAAGTGAGGGCAGCTGCAAGAGCCGAACTGGCACACTAAGCACGGACGTCTGCGAGAGCTGGGCTGGCGCACTAAGTGTTGCTAAGAAGAACTACCCCACATCCAAGATCAGGGGCAGCAGCCTAGAGTGCCAGGCGGTGACGGCGCAGGAACAGCCAAAAAGAGCTACCCTGTGTCTGAGGTCGGGGTGGCGACCGAGAGGAGCTACCCTGTGTCTGAGGTGAGTGGCAGCCGGGAGGAGGTACCCCATGCCCGAGGTCAGTGGCAGAATGGAGGAAACACCTCGCCTCCGAGGTCAGGGCAGCGGCTGGGTGGAGCTACCCCGGTATGAGGCGAGTGGTGGCCGGGAGGAGACACCCAACGTCCGAGGTCAGGGGCGGCCAGAAGAAGTCACCTTGCACTCGAGGCCAGGGGCGGTGACCCTGAGGAGCCACCACGAGCCTGAGGCCAGAGGGGGCCCAAGGCCAGGGGTGGCAGCTGGGAGGAGCCACCCATGCCCAAGGCCGGGGCCGGCGGCCAGAATGAGCAACCCAAGGAGCGGTGGCTGCCCAGGCTCAGGAGGGCCTAGAGGAGCTATCCCACATTGAAGGTCAGGAACGGTGGCAGTAAGGAGATACCCCTCTTCCAAGATAAGGAACAGCGGCTGTGCTTTGCTGGAGCAGCTGTGAAGAGATACATCATGCCCAAGGTAAGAGAAACCGAAGTAAGATGGTAGGTGTTGCAAGAGGGCATCAGAGGGGAGATACATTGAAACCATACTCACAGAAAACTAGTCAATCTAATCACACTAGGACCACAGCCTTGTCTAACTCAGTGAAACCAAGCCATGCTTGCAGGGCAACCCAAGATGGGCGGGTCATGGTGGAGAGGTCTGACAGAATATGGTCCACTGGAGAAGGGAATGGCAAGCAACTTCAGTATTCTTACCTTGAGAACCTTGTGAACAGCATGAAAAGGCAACATGATAGGATACCAAAAGAGGAACTCCCCAGGTCATTAGGTGCCCAATATGCTATTGGAGATCAGTGGAGAAATAACTCCAAAAAGAATGAAGGGATGGAGCCAAAGCTAAAACTATACCCAGTTGTGCATATGACTGGCAATAGAAGCAAGATCTGATGCTGTAAAAAGCAATATTGCATAGGAACATGGAATGTCAGGTCCGTGAATCAAGGAAAATTGGAAGTGGTCAAACAAGAGATGGCAAGTGTGAACGTCAACATTCTAGGAATCAACAAACTAAAATGGACTGGAATGGATGAATTTAATGCAGATGACCATTATATCTACTATTGTGGGCAGGAATCCCTCAGAAGAAATGGAGTAGCCATCATGGTCAACAAAAGAGTCCAAAATGCAGTACTTGGATGCAATCTCAAAAACGACAGAATGATCTCTGTTCATTTCCAAAGCAAACCATTCAATATCACAGTTATCCAAGTCTGTGCCCCAACCAATAATGCTGAGGAAGCTGAAGTTGAACAGTTCTATGAAGACCTAAAGACCTTTTAGAACTAACACTCAAAAAAGATGTCCTTTTCATTATAGGGGACTGGAATGCTAAAGTAGGAAGTCAAGAAACACCTGGAGTAACAGGCAAATTTGGCCTTGGAATGCAGAATGAATCAGGGCAAAGACTAATAGAGTTTTGCC
>SJYW01043187.1:94334-107003 GCA_006410735.1 Raphicerus campestris | reverse complement strand
GAAACGTGAACTCTCTGATGTTCAAGCTGGTTTTAGAAAAGGCAGAGGAACTAGAGATCAAATTGCCAACATCCCCTGCATCATCAAAAAAGCAAGAGATCCAGAAAAACATATATTTCTGCTTTCTTGACTAGGCCAAAGCCTTTAACTGTGTGGATCACAAGAAACTGGAAAATTCCGAAAGAGATGGGAATACCAGACCACCTAACCTCCCTCTTGAGAAAACTATATGCAGGTCAGGAAGCAACAGTTAAAACTGGACGTGGAACAACAGAGTGGTTCCAAATAGGAACAGGAGTACCTCAAGGCTGCATATTATTACCCTGTTTATTTAACTTCTACGCAGAGTACATCATGAGAAATGCTGGACTCGAAGAAACACAACCTGGAATCAAGATTGCCGGGAGAAATATCAATAACCTCAAATATGCAGATGACACCTTTCTTATGGCAGAAAGTGAAGAGAAGCTAAAAAGCCTCTTGATGAAAGTGAAAGAGGAGAGTGAAAATGTTGGCTTAAAGCTCAACATTCAGAAAACGATGATCATTGCATCTGGTCCCATCACTTCATGGGAAATAGATGGGGAAACAGCGGAAAGACTTTATCTTTTTGAGCTCCAAAATCACTGCAGATGGTGACTGCAGCCATGACATTAGAAGACGCTTACTCCTTGGAAGAAAAGTTATGACCCACCTAGATAGTATATTCAAAAGCAGAGACATTACTTTGCCATCTAAGGTCCATCTAGTCAAGGCTATGGTGTTCCCAGTAGTCATGTATGAATGTGAGAGTTGGACTGTGAAGAAGGCTGAGCACCGAAGAATTGATGCTTTTGTACTGTGGTGTTGGAGAAGACTCTTGAGAGTCCCTTGGACTGCAAGCAGATCCAACTAGTCCATTCTGAAGGAGATCAGCCCTGGGACTTCTTTGGAAGTAATGATGCTGAAGCTGAAACTCCAGTACTTTAGCCACCTTGTGCGAAGAGTTGACTCTTTGGAAAAGACTCTGATGCTAGGAGGGATTGGGGGCAGGAGGAGAAGGGGATGACAGAGGATGAGATGGCTCGATGGCATCATGGACTTGATGGACATGAGTCTGAGTGAACTCCGAGAGATGGTAATGAACAGGGAGGCCTGGCATGCTACGATTCATGGGGTCGCAGAGTCAGACATGACTGAGTGACTGAACTGAACTGAACTGATGGTGGTTTTTGGAAGGACTGATGATAATGCTGAAACTCCAGTACTTTGGCCACCTGACACACAGAGCTAACTCATGTGGTTGGATGGCATCACCGATTCAATGGACATGAGTTTGGGTAAACTCCAGGAGTTGGTGATGGACAGGGAGGCCTGGCATGCTGATGTTCATGTGGTCGCAAAGAGTTGGACATGATTGAACAACTGAACTGAACTGAACTGATGGTGTTTTTATTCCTAGATTTGCTTTTATAATTATTGTATTTGTTTTGCCATACATCAACATGAATCCACCACGGGTGTACACCTGTTCCCAATCTGAACTCCCCTCTGACCTCCTTCCCCATACTATCCCTCTGGGTCATCCCAGTGTACCAGCCCCAAGCATCCTGTATTCTGCATCAAACCTAGACTGGCAATTCATTTCTTATATGATATTATACATGTTTCAATGCCATTCTCCCAAATCATCTCACTCTCTTCTTCTCCCACAGAGTCCAAAAAACTGTTCTATATGTCTGTGTCTTTTTTTTCTGTCTTTTAAGCAATCTCCATACCATCTTCCATAGTGGCTGTATCAATATACATTCCCACCAACAGTGAAAGAGTGTTCCCTTTTCTCTATACCCTCTCCAGCATTTATTGTTTATGGACTTTTTGATGATAGCCATTCTGACCAGTGTGAGGTGATATCTCATTGTGGTTTTGATTTGAATTTCCTCTAATAATGAGCAATATTGAGAATCTTTTCATATGTTTGTTAGCCATTTGTATGTTGTCTTTGGAGAAATGTCCCACACTCTCTCTTCAAAAAATATTGTTAATTGTAATGAATCAGAGGGAAACATTTGTTTATAAATACATAAACATTTATAAATTATGTTGAAATTTTATTAATAAAACTCATTTTTTTGTAATTTAGATGTGGTCAAATTTATTTTTGAAATTTTCTACTATGAGTAGTCTTATTCCAAGTTGAAATAAATAAGCAAAAAAATCTTGATATTATTTCAGTTTAGTTACAAGGTCATGGTCATATATGTATATTGTTACCCTTCTAGGTCTATACATTTATAGTGTTTTCTTTTTCATTTTTTTTAGAAATGTTACATGAGTCATATATTATCAATACTATCAATGTCCAGTTTTCATCTTTCAAACAGTTCAACTGTGTTTTACTATGCAATATATCAAGGAAAACTGACACATACACATGATTATTTATTTGCATTTAGTAGTGTTGTGGTTATAAAAAAAAAACGTGGTTCAGTTAAATGTCATATTTTTTTCAACTTTGAATCTCTAAAACAATTTTACTGCAGTAATAGTGAAAAGGATTTACGTTTTCAAAAGCTCAAAGATTTATATCAATACAATGATTTTCAATAATTCAATACTCACACAAAGAGAGTCTTTGTCTGCAATCTAGAGGGAAGGGGTGATAATCCAAATATGTCCCTAGAATGTTGCAATGTAAATGATAGTACTGTCATAGGAAGACTGAGTACAGAGTCTTAAGGAAGAAATTATGAAAAGCAAAAGGGATATAAAGGTGAGTAAATGAAGAAGAACTGAATAAAATGGCCCCTTCAATCCTCACCTAGTCTTTTATCCTTAAATTCACACCATATATCTAATGACTACTTAAAGTAGTTTATCAATATTCCACAGAAAAGTCAACATTTCTATTGTTTGCTAGGATCCTAGGGTTCAAATTCCCTTATTTAGGCTTTTATCTGTCAACACAACCTAAAGTAAAGTCTGCTCAGTGTTGCCCAAGTAGTGGGCAATATTGTTTGTGGCACAGGTAATGGTGGTGGTTTAGTTGTGACCGCATGTATTGTGGCTCACTGTGCTCCTCTGTCCATCAGATTTCCCAAGCAAGAATACTGGAGTGGATTTCCATTTCCTCTTCCAGGGGATTTTCCCACTCAGGGTTCAGACCCAGGTCTCCTGCATTGCAAGCAGATTCTTTACTACTAAGCCACCAGGGAAGTCCTGTTTTGGCACAGATACCTCTGCAATTCGGTGAACTGTTGCTCTTGAAATATGTGAGTATTGAATCATTTAGACATATGCAAGTTAAAAGCAAAAAGAAAACAACAACAACCAACAAAAATAAAAACATGACCCACATTAAATCACACAGGCAAATAACTAGTTTGAGATAAATTGCTAGATTTAACTTTCCAGGTGGCATTGATTGGTAAAGAGTTTACCTGCCAAAGTGGGAGATGAAAGAGACATAGTTTCAATCCATGGGTTGGGAAGATCCCCTAGAAAAAGAAATGGCAACCCACTCAAGTAGTATCTCCTGGAAAATCCCATGAACACAGGAGCCTGAAGGGTTACAGTCCAGCAGGGCTACAGTGGGTTGCCATTTCCTTCTCCAGGGGATCTTCCTGACCCGGGGACTGAACCCACATCTCCTGTGTCTCCTTCATTGGCAGGCAGATTCTTTACCCATGAGCTACCTGGGAAGTCCACCTCCACTTCTGTTGGCCTTTCTTAAGTTTTCTAAAATGCTTTGTAGCTTTAAGATAGCAATTTAGCACTTGGTTTTGTTTGTTTCATTTAAATCAATGAAATCTTTCTAATAGTTTGCTCTTAATATAAACAGAGACAAATGTTTTCGTGTATTGCTCAGTGACTTTGGTAAATTGACATTAATTTTGAAAGTTTGTAGATTCTTTTGAATTATTTATTACAAAATCATTTCATTTGTAATGAAAGATTAAATATTCATTTTGCTTTATCAGTTTTTCTGCATGTTTTTCCTCTTTCTTTAAAGATATTCAGTATAATTTGAATAGATACAATAATAATCAACTCTTGCCTTGTTCATGAACTCAGGGAGATAATGTGCAGTATTTCACAACTAAGTATGTTGCCATAAACTACTCTTCTGCTTATTCTCTTTATTAAATTAAGGATGTGTCACTCAATTCCTACATATTTATAATTCCTTATATAAATAAGTGTTTACTTTTCTGCCTATTGAAATGTATATGTTCTTTCATTTATCTATTGATTGAATTAATTGCTTTGATTCATTTTTATTATTATTCTATATGTCTGGATTTAATTTAATTTTTAATTATTTTGTTTGGGATATTTATGACTAGTTTATTAGAGATGTTACCCTATAATTTTACTTTTTCTAATATCCTTTTTCAAGTTTGATTTATGAAGCTTGAATTTTGCCTGATCTCATAAAATGAGATGAAAACTACTGTCTTTTTATTTATTATCTAGATGGAATTATACAAAATTGACAATATTTAGTACTCAAATATTAGGAAAAATTTACCCTTCTGGGCCTAGAAAATTGTCTTTCAGAAGGATTTTAGATATAGATAAATTTTTTGAAAGGTATGTAACAACTTAATTTTTCTGTTTATGTGCTAAACAGTTTTTCTATTTCTGTTCTTTGGTAAGTTGGAATTTTAAGGAATAGTTCTTTTCGTGTAAAATGTGGAATTTATTGAATGGAGTTGCTTATCAGATATTCCCACCATCTTTTACCATTACACTCTTTTAATAGACCTTTTTTTATTCCTTATATTTATATTCTGTATTTTCCTTTTATTTTAATTGAGCAAATTTCTGAGAGGTTATTATTTTATTACTTTTTTAAGAACAGACTTTTTTATTTCTGAGATTTTTTCTTATATACTTACTTGGCTTCATCTTACTTTCTTTGATTTTAATGCAATTTTATCTTTTTACATTGCTTTTCTTACTGTTCTTATTTTTAATACAGTTATCAAAGCTCTAAACGTAATTTTAAATACTCTTTTAGCTATGTTGCACTAATTCAAACTATTTTCTCATTCCCATTGCAAATCCTCCTTTATCCGTATATCATTCAATTTCACAATAAATAAATAAATATCAAATAATTACTGAACAGTGTTTGCATTTTGTGCACATGCACACATGCACACACAGACACACACACACACACAGAGTCTTAAATATAAAGCTGTTGTTTAGGAGTTTGTGGTTTTAGAACATTCAAAATCATATTCTTGATTAGTTCTAAAAAGTAAATGTATATATATGTTTGCACTTATACTTGCATTATAGGGAAATAGATTATATGTATATTGAGCAGATGACAGATATCAAAAACACTTTTTCATAGCAATCGTTATGAATTTTTCTTAATATTTAATTCACACTAAAAGAAATATTGTATTTTTTGTTTCATTTAAAAAGTTGTAGAAACAAATAATAGGAACACTTTTAACATCTTTAATTTTTTAAACGTGTGTAATATGGGATTCAAAATGTTGTTTTACCATCGAGAGGAAATGTAGATCATTTCTGATAAACTGAGACAACTATAAGTTGCTTTCTCCTATCTTTGTTTTTGGAATATTTAGAAACTAGAACTGATTGACAGGTGTGCAAGTGCACTGAGAAATACTGTGATCATTGTGGAGTTAGTTTTGCAACCCAGGAAGTATGACTATGCAAATACTAGCAGATGGCTATGTAAATGTAAATGTAGTTATTCTACTAAAGCTTGACATAGTGACACATTTAATTAATTTAAAGTATATTAATTTTCCAAAAAATTTATGTTAGAAAACATTTTAGAGTCTTTTCATTCATTTAAGAATTCTTCTTACCTGTTATTTGGGCTGATAGGCATTCTCAGATCTTGGCAAAATATTTTATAGTTGAAAAATTTCAATCTCTGAGAGGATTACGTGGCAGATGGCAATGGAAAGGAACTACTCAACTATCTGAGCATGTTTATGTAGCCATCTGCTGAGTATTCCTTCCCTTGGGCCTCACAGTTTACTTGGAGTCTAGGAATCATCCTTATAGATTCAAAATATTTTAGAATTCAAGTACTAATAGATATATTTATATACATATTAAATAGGAAATTACTTTTGCTGGTGTGTAGATGGTTCCTAATTTAAATGGTTGCCTGAGACATTTTATTGAATATTCTAAATAGTTGCATATCCTGTGTTTTGTTCAATCTTTCAATTGAAAACCTTGAACTAGAATCTACCAGTATTAAATCTGAGTCCAGTAAATTTTCCTGCAATATATTAGATTGCATTTGGAAAGTTAAGATTTTATAAATAAATATACTTTTAGATGCATATTTTATAGGGAGTATATTTAATTATTAAAATGATAAAGTAATTTATAAGAAGAAATTAAACCAATACCTTGAGAAATAATTCAAATGCTGTCTCAGAATTTATTTTTATTTACCNAATAGTTTGCTCTTAATATAAACAGAGACAAATGTTTTCGTATATTGCTCAGTGACTTTGGTAAATTGACATTAATTTTGAAAGTTTGTAGATTCTTTTGAATTATTTATTACAAAATCATTTCATTTGTAATGAAAGATTAAATATTCATTTTGCTTTATCAGTTTTTCTGCATGTTTTTCCTCTTTCTTTAAAGATATTCAGTATAATTTGAATAGATACAATAATAATCAACTCTTGCCTTGTTCATGAACTCAGGGAGATAATGTGCAGTATTTCACAACTAAGTATGTTGCCATAAACTACTCTTCTGCTTATTCTCTTTATTAAATTAAGGATGTGTCACTCAATTCCTACATATTTATAATTCCTTATATAAATAAGTGTTTACTTTTCTGCCTATTGAAATGTATATGTTCTTTCATTTATCTATTGATTGAATTAATTGCTTTGATTCATTTTTATTATTATTCTATATGTCTGGATTTAATTTAATTTTTAATTATTTTGTTTGGGATATTTATGACTAGTTTATTAGAGATGTTACCCTATAATTTTACTTTTTCTAATATCCTTTTTCAAGTTTGATTTATGAAGCTTGAATTTTGCCTGATCTCATAAAATGAGATGAAAACTACTGTCTTTTTATTTATTATCTAGATGGAATTATACAAAATTGACAATATTTAGTACTCAAATATTAGGAAAAATTTACCCTTCTGGGCCTAGAAAATTGTCTTTCAGAAGGATTTTAGATATAGATAAATTTTTTGAAAGGTATGTAACAACTTAATTTTTCTGTTTATGTGCTAAACAGTTTTTCTATTTCTGTTCTTTGGTAAGTTGGAATTTTAAGGAATAGTTCTTTTCGTGTAAAATGTGGAATTTATTGAATGGAGTTGCTTATCAGATATTCCCACCATCTTTTACCATTACACTCTTTTAATAGACCTTTTTTTATTCCTTATATTTATATTCTGTATTTTCCTTTTATTTTAATTGAGCAAATTTCTGAGAGGTTATTATTTTATTACTTTTTTAAGAACAGACTTTTTTATTTCTGAGATTTTTTCTTATATACTTACTTGGCTTCATCTTACTTTCTTTGATTTTAATGCAATTTTATCTTTTTACATTGCTTTTCTTACTGTTCTTATTTTTAATACAGTTATCAAAGCTCTAAACGTAATTTTAAATACTCTTTTAGCTATGTTGCACTAATTCAAACTATTTTCTCATTCCCATTGCAAATCCTCCTTTATCCGTATATCATTCAATTTCACAATAAATAAATAAATATCAAATAATTACTGAACAGTGTTTGCATTTTGTGCACATGCACACATGCACACACAGACACACACACACACACAGAGTCTTAAATATAAAGCTGTTGTTTAGGAGTTTGTGGTTTTAGAACATTCAAAATCATATTCTTGATTAGTTCTAAAAAGTAAATGTATATATATGTTTGCACTTATACTTGCATTATAGGGAAATAGATTATATGTATATTGAGCAGATGACAGATATCAAAAACACTTTTTCATAGCAATCGTTATGAATTTTTCTTAATATTTAATTCACACTAAAAGAAATATTGTATTTTTTGTTTCATTTAAAAAGTTGTAGAAACAAATAATAGGAACACTTTTAACATCTTTAATTTTTTAAACGTGTGTAATATGGGATTCAAAATGTTGTTTTACCATCGAGAGGAAATGTAGATCATTTCTGATAAACTGAGACAACTATAAGTTGCTTTCTCCTATCTTTGTTTTTGGAATATTTAGAAACTAGAACTGATTGACAGGTGTGCAAGTGCACTGAGAAATACTGTGATCATTGTGGAGTTAGTTTTGCAACCCAGGAAGTATGACTATGCAAATACTAGCAGATGGCTATGTAAATGTAAATGTAGTTATTCTACTAAAGCTTGACATAGTGACACATTTAATTAATTTAAAGTATATTAATTTTCCAAAAAATTTATGTTAGAAAACATTTTAGAGTCTTTTCATTCATTTAAGAATTCTTCTTACCTGTTATTTGGGCTGATAGGCATTCTCAGATCTTGGCAAAATATTTTATAGTTGAAAAATTTCAATCTCTGAGAGGATTACGTGGCAGATGGCAATGGAAAGGAACTACTCAACTATCTGAGCATGTTTATGTAGCCATCTGCTGAGTATTCCTTCCCTTGGGCCTCACAGTTTACTTGGAGTCTAGGAATTATCCTTATAGATTCAAAATATTTTAGAATTCAAGTACTAATAGATATATTTATATACATATTAAATAGGAAATTACTTTTGCTGGTGTGTAGATGGTTCCTAATTTAAATGGTTGCCTGAGACATTTTATTGAATATTCTAAATAGTTGCATATCCTGTGTTTTGTTCAATCTTTCAATTGAAAACCTTGAACTAGAATCTACCAGTATTAAATCTGAGTCCAGTAAATTTTCCTGCAATATATTAGATTGCATTTGGAAAGTTAAGATTTTATAAATAAATATACTTTTAGATGCATATTTTATAGGGAGTATATTTAATTATTAAAATGATAAAGTAATTTATAAGAAGAAATTAAACCAATAGCTTGAGAAATAATTCAAATGCTGTCTCAGAATTTATTTTTATTTACCGTATTTTTTTTTTCTGTATCTCCCTCACTTATTGAGTTTTTGTGTAAAATACAAATTCAATTGTCAATCACTCATATGACAAATATTATTTATTCAAATATACATATTCTAGGAAATAGAATATCCATAATTGTGTATTGAGATTAATACTAAAATAATACATTAAAATACTGCAACCCTTTAGAAAAGTATACAAGCATTTATCTGTGGTAATGGAGAGTTAGAGTTCTCTGTCATTGCTATAGCGATTGAGAGTTTTCAAGATATAACTTTACCTTCTATATGACGGAAAATTTTCTGATATTAGTGAAATAATATAAAATTATTTAAGACTATAAAAGTTACTTTAGCAGTTTTATGTTTCAAAGTATCCTATAACTAAAATAAATCGAGTTTGTGACATATGTTTTGAGATAGACATTTTCACTGGTAATAAATGTGAAAAATAAAACATTCACTGAAGAAAAGACTATGTTTTCTGAAAAGTTCAGAATGGTAAGCTATATAAATCTCCAGGATTTTGATTAATTGAGATGCCCTGGGAATCAGTCCAGCCTTATTTCTAGGGCACCTGGTGAGTTATTTAAAGTGTCTGAGATGAATTATGGCCTCTAGTGGCTCAGATGGTAAATAATCTGCCTGTAATACAGGAGACCAGAGTTCAATACCTGGGTCAGGAAGATGCCCTGGAGAAGGTAATGGCAACCCACTCCAGTATTCTTTCCTGGAAAATCCCATGGATAGAGGAGCCTGGTGGGCTACAGTCCATGGAGTCACTTTTCTGAATAAAATAAACACTTAAGATTAATAGTTTATTAAAAAGTTAATTTGTACAATGTGAAAGGAGCCTGCGCCTCTGCAGACCAGTTTGAGTAATCTCATCTAAGAAAACTTTTTCTTGGATACTTTGTATTAGCAATTATTGATGTACTCAGTGTTTAAGTTTATTTTCTGATAGAGAATCCTCTTACTGAACTTCTTGGAATGCTTTCATGGGTTCAATTTCCAAGACATCTGTGAAGACATAAATCCTCTAGTCTAACCATTTGTGCTAAATAATTAATACTCTTCTGATCTTTGGTAAAGAATTAGTTACAGTTGCTAGCTTGAGGAATCCAGAAGGAATTTGCCTTAATATTAAGCTGTCTGATCTCATAACGTAGGGAGGTAAGACTGTTATGTGCCATAAGAAAACAAAAAATGGTGAATATGTTAGCAAGTAACAAATGTAAATAGTTTTTTATTCCTGTTCTACTTGAAATTCATTAATAAATGTTCTTTCAAACAGAGTAAATTGTCTTATAGTTCATTAAATTGTAATATAAGAAAGACATGAAGGTACTATTCATTTCTTATATAAATGTATTTATTTTAATTGAAGGCTAATTACTTTACAATATTGTACTGGTTTTGCCATACATTGGCATGAATCTGTCACAGGTGTACATGTGTTCACCATCTTGAACTCCCCTCCTACCTGCCTCCCCATCCCATCCCTCTGGGTCATCCCAGTGCACCAGCCCCAAGCATCCTGTATCATGCATTGAACCTGGACTGGCAATTTGTTTCAAATATGATAATATACTTGTTTCAATGCCATTTTCCCAAATCATTCCACCTTTGTCCTCTCCCACAAAGTCCAAAAGACTGTTCTAAACATCTGTGTCTATTTTGTTGTCTCATATACAGGGTTATTGTTCAGCTCAGCTCAGTCACTCAGTCGTGTCACATTCTTTGGGACCCCATGAATCTCAGCATGCCAGGCCTCCCTGTCCATCACCAACTCCCAGAGTTCACTCAAACTCATGTCCATCAACTCGGTAATGCCATCCAGCCATCTCATCCTCGGCCATCCCTTTCTATTCCTGCCCCCAATCCCTCCCATAAACAGAGACTTTTCCAAATAGTAAACACTTCACATGAGGTGGCCAAAGTATTGGAGTTTCAGCTTTAGCATCAGTCCTTCCAATGAACACTCAGGACTGGTATCCTTTAGCATGGACTGGTTAAATCCCCTTGCAGTCCAAGGGCCTCTCAAGAGTCTTCTCCAGCACCACAATTCAAAAGCATCAATTCTTTGACGCTCAGTTTTCTTCATAGTCCAATTCTCACATCCATACAGGACGGCTGGAAAAACCATCGCCTTGACTAGACGGACCTTTGTTGGAAAAATAATAACTCTGCTTTTTAATATGCTATATAGTTGGTCATAAGAGGTGTACAAAAAGTCTAAGTTCTGAAAAATGATCAGATTCTGGGTATATTTTGGGAATAAAGTTGAAAGTATTAGCNTTGTTGGCAAAATAATAACTCTGCTTTTTAATATGCTATATAGTTGGTCATAAGAGGTGTACAAAAAGTCTAAGTTCTGAAAAATGATCAGATTCTGGGTATATTTTGGGAATAAAGTTGAAAGTATTAGCAGATTAGATGTGACCTAGACCATTCAGGTGTGACCTAAATCAAATCCCTTAGGATTATACAGTGGAAGTGAGAAATAGATTTAAGGTACTAGATCTGATAGATAGAGTGTCTGATGAACTATGGAATGAGGTTCGGGACATTGTACAGGAGACAGGGATCAAGACCATCCCCATGGACAAGAAATGCAAAAATGGCTGTCTGGGGAGGCCTTACAAATAGCTGTGAAAACAAGAGAAGTGAAAAACAAAGGAGAAAATGAAAGATATAAGCATCTGAATGGAGAGTTCAAAAGAATAGGAAGAAGAGATAAGAAAGCCTTCTTCAACAATCAATGTAAAGAAATAGAAGAAAACAACAGAATGGGAAAGATTAGAGATCTCCTCAAGAAAATTAGAGATACCAAGGGAACATTTCATGCAAAGATGGGCTTGATAAAGCACAGAAATGCTCTGGACCTAACAGAAGCAGAAGATATTAAGAAGAGGTGGCAAGAATACACAGAAGAACTGTACAAAAAAGATCTTCAGGATCCAGATAATCATGATGATGTGATCACTCATCTAGAGCCAGACGTCTTCGGATGTGAAGAAAAGTGGGCCTTAGAAAGCATCATTACGAACAAAGCTAGTGGAGGTGATGGACTTCCAGTGAAGCTATTTCAAATCCTGAAAGATGATGCTGTGAAAGTGCTGCACTCAATATGACAGCAAATTTGGAAAGCTCAGCAGTGGCCACAGGACTGGAAAGGTCAGTTTTCATTCCAATTCCAAAGAAAGGCAATGCCAAAGAATGTTCAAACTACCACACAATTGCACTCATCTCACATGCTAGTAAAGTAATGCTCAAAATTCTCCAAGGCAGGCTTCAGCAATACGTGAACCGTGAAATCCCTGAGGTTCAAGCTGGTTTTAGAAAAGGCAGAGGAACCAGAGATCAAATTGCCAACATCCACTGGATCATGGAAAAAGCGAGAGAGTTCCAGAAAAAACATCTATTTCTGCTTTATTGACTATGCCAAAGCCTTTGACTGTGTGGATCACAATAAGCTGTGGAAAATTCTGAAAGAGATGGGAATACCAGACCACCTGACCTGCCACCTGAGAAATCTGTGTGCAGGTCAGGAAGCAACAGTTAGAACTAGACATGGAACAACAG
>SJYW01043187.1:65536-85134 GCA_006410735.1 Raphicerus campestris | reverse complement strand
TAAAACTGTTAAATTGAAAGATGACACTCTAAGTAGGTGATGATTTGGGAAGGCAACTAAGGCAAAGGAGATAAATCATGGGGTACCCTCAGACATCAGACATCTTTAGTTTCTAGAACTCCATTTGAGGAAGCAAAGAGACACATGCAGTGAACTAGAAATCAGTTAATTTCCTAAAATCCTAACTCAATATAAAAATTATAGAATTCTTAGATAAAGAATGACTGACAGTTTGCTATTTATCCTGAAATACAAAATGTTGTGTAATCAGTCATTTTTATACTTATGCTTTCAACCAAAAGTGTATATTGAAGAAGGAAAGGCATGTTCATGTATTTTAAATGATGGTTCTCTGCATAAATTGCTTGCATATTCATGAATTTCATGTATTGTCTTTCTGTGTTATTCTTTTAAAGTTTATACAAGAATATGTGCCTTTTCAGTGATGATTTAAAAAGCATAACTGTTTATAATTCTATATGTGAATTTCACTACTATAGATTGCCCAATTATTGAAATCTCTTTTCAGAGAAAATTAAAATTAACTTTGAAATTTGACATTTTCATTTCCAAGAGGATATAACCTTTATCCTTTATGCTAAGGCAGGTTGAAGGTGATATATATGACAGCCTTATTCCTTATCTTAGATGAAATAGAAAACTACAGGTTGAATTTCAAGGTGACTGTGCATTAAGAGATGTTGCATTCTATTGGGGAGAAGAGATATTAGATATTATTGAATAAAATATGTGTCCACGTAGTCTTGTTTATTGAAATTTGACTTGTTCTAACCAAGAGTTTTATTAAATGCAAATTGGAAGCAATTTCAGCTATAGATGAACTAAAATTTATATTTTAAAACACTTTAATAACAGGATAAACCAACCAGGTTTGAGAAAATTCCCTTTGGAAAAGTAAAGACAGAATTTAATTATAAAAATATGTATAAATATTAATATGTAAAATGAAATGATATGGTAAATTACAAATGGTAAGGTTACAAATTCCACAAACTCACAAAACCCATAAAATTAAGATATAGAGATTATCTAATAGTTTTCTGTATCTCTAAACTACTCTTTCTAAGTTTTGACTAAATATTTTCAGATATTATATTATCTATAGTGAAAAGAAACATGTCATTTATATTTTCCTCTACATGGTATATCAAACTTCTTTCATTAACAATAATTTAGATAAGTATTTTTTACCCTCCCAACACATTATTAATAATTTAGTGCAAATTGTTAAGTCTTATGCAGATTTGGAAAAATTCCATAAAGTTTCTTTCGTACATAGACTGCAATATTTGGAAAAAAAATTCTGTCTTCTGTTTTCTGACTCCTTCTATTTCAGATCTCACCTGTCTTTGACAACCTACATTCCTTGTTTCCTGGGTCATAATATCTTCCTATTTTATGTTTTACTGAGAGATAAGGATTAATTTGTCTAAAATTCATCCTTAGGCTAAACTCTGTGGAAAGGAACGAGATATTTAAGCAACAAGGAAACCACACATGAATGTTGATACCTCCATAGTACAGTTTATCTCTGATTTTGTCAGGAGATAAGGAGATGTGGCAGATTCTACCACTGCCTTATCAGAATATCTGTGGAGCACCAACCCCTGATTACAACACAGGACTGGTGCTACTTCCCACCGTATACTGAGTAGACAGGATGAGGGAAGCCAAGTTTCTATCAGGCCATTTGCTCTTGCATTCTTACCCATGTTCTCAATAGCAAGAAAGGCCAAAGCTTCCCAGTCATGCCACTTAAGAAGCATAAATCTCAATGTTTGAGATCATTCTCCCAGAGTTCTATTTTGATTTGCCAGGTTGTAATGGTCAAGAGTGAGTTAACAGTTACTTATCCTGAGTCCATAAATTTTATCCAATGAATGCTACACCAGATGGCCAAATGTGTGTGCTACTTGGCAATTTGTTTTAATTGGATCTGGTGGCTCAGATGGTAAAGATTCTGCTTGCACTGTGGAAGACCAGTGTTCGATCTCTAGGTCAGAAAGATCTGCTGGAGAAAGAAATGGCAACCCTCTCAAGTATTCTTGCCTTGAGAATTCCATGGACAGAGAGGTTTGGCAGGTTACAGTTCAAGGGGTCACCAAAAGTCAGACATGACTGGGCAACTAACACTGTCACTATCACTATCTATTATTTCTGCATTGTTTTTGATTGTCTTGGAAAAGGGCAAGACTCTTCAAAGTTAGTAGTAAATAACAGTTTTACATAAATAAATGCACTTTTAAAATAAAGAACACACCATTTTTATACAAAATACAATATGAAATAAATGTCATACTGACATATGAATGAATTCCTTCAACCAGAGAATCCATTTATTCACCCAAATATTATTATTTCCAGGGTACCATAATATGCAGTAATTATCAACAAATTTCCTGCTTTCTTGAATTTTGAAGAATACAGAAAATAAAGCAAACATTATGTAATATGTGTTGATATGAAGGTAAATGAAGCAGGATAGGAAATAGAGGAGGGCAGAAGAGATAATGGAGTTTATATGAACTTACAGTGATACTGAAGGTAACTTTTATATTTTAGAATGAATATTCAAACAGTAAATATAAAATTTACAATTCTGATCAAAGTTGCTAGTTTTTCTGCCAGCAACATTAGAGTCTCATGAGGTAAACCTTTAGTTTCCTAAGTTTGTGCTTTTATTTTTTACATGCCTCTGTTTCATTTTTTATTGAGATAATTGACAAATTACATTAGTTTCAGTTGTAAAATGTTTAGTTATCAATAATCTAATAGTTAATAAGAAGTCTTGTTACCATCTACTAACTAACATATTTAAAACTTTTTGGTTTAATTTGTTTTTAATTTTATATTGAGACCAGCAGTTTTAGAAGATAGAAATATATTTTGAGAAAAATAATAATTCATATATAATTTTAAAATATCTGTGAAGAAGAAGTGAAAATACCAGAATATTTTTGAAAGGTATTTTGAAGTCTGTAATAGAAGAGTTCTATTATTTGGTCTTTTTCTATTTTATCCCAAAGTGGTTTAATGCATTCAAATAGTTTCTGCATACTCTTATGTCTTTCTCACATCATTAGTCTAGAGCTACTGCTGAGAAGTAGCATTACAATATCAGCTTCCACTGAGAGGCTATTTACACCACTGGAAATTATGGAAATTTGGAAGTAGTGACAGGTGTTTCTAAAAACTCTTCTAAATTATCATATTTACATGCTTGGTGATATTGTTTAAAACCAGTGCCTTTAGTTTTAATAATGTGTTGAGAACAGCATTTATTACTTTATCAAGCCCATAATATCAATTAATATAATCAATTAAATGTCAACATAAGAAAATACTCAGATAAGAGTAGAGGAATAAGTATTAGGAGAAAATGTGTGGAGTGGGTACAGGAGAATGAGTTTCTAACACACTAAAATTGCAGTTTCAGAAATAAGGTTGGTGAAACAGTGAGGTTGATAACCTGAGAATTCCTATATTTAAAAAAAGTGCATAACAAAAACTATGCTTTAAAAACAAGTACCCAATGAGACTGAAAGACTGCTTTTTCTATATACACCTGATATCATAATTATAAAACTTGTACATATATATCAGTGGGTGTGCCATGATACTATTTTAATTGGAAAATGTTCTGTTTACTTCATTTTAGTTTGTTAATCTCAAATCCCTATATGTCTATTCTAGAAGAAGAAGGTAAGCAGCAATAATTATAGTGGAATAAAAGTAATTCTTAGAAGCAGCTGTCTGCTTATTATCACAAAGAAAAAATTCTCTCACAAGAAATAAATTTGGCCAAAGTGAAGAATATCAATCTATTTAAAGGCCGCTCAGAGGTGACAGAAGGAAGACCATACCCTAATAATTTCTATTATGACTAGATTAAACAGAATATTAAAAATAAGATCAGAAGATATAAAGCCCAAGTCACTGATATATTTGTTACAATTTACAGCTTACAAACACATCTAAGGTCCTACTTCACTTAGAAATTTAATATTTGATGTATAGTTCAATATGGATGAAGAATTTATAAAAAGCCACAAGAGAGTATAAGAGGCTTAAACTTCACAATCCATAGAAGTAGGGATATTGCTACATGTATCTGCAATTTGTCATTTTTAAAATTACATCAAAAAATGACTAATATGTAGGATGTTTGGCAGCACCTGTAATCAGTAATACCTAGTTGCCCAAATGTGACATTGAATTAAAATATAAGCCCTCAAGTTTCCTGAGATCATGAGATTTTTCAAATGTGTAAACTGAGTCCATTATCCAGAACTGAGCATTATCCAGATACTCTCTGCAGAAATTATGCAGCTCAGCTTAGACATTGAACTCAAAAGCGTTTGTCAGATCAGCCTATATTTTCCCAGATTCATACATTCTACACATTCAGTAAGAGAACATGAATGACCTTGAGAGTGTTGTCTGTTCTGAATTATTAGGATGAAGTCCAGGAATTATTGTAAGAGTTCTTAAGATCTGTTATCAGGTAAAATCCTGAGTATCCCTGAGTATAATAATGTCCTGAGTATTCACTTTCAGGACAGTTAAGTTGCTAAATTGGTTTTGAAGATTTGAAAATTATTCAGATAAATTTAGACTGGTGGTAGTCTATCTATTTTCCTGTGTTACTGGGTTTTGTTGAGGGAGGTATTGGCCTTTTGACCTCGACAAACTTTCTTATATTTCATCATATGCTTGTCAGAAAAAAATTGTTAGGTTCTGCAACTGTATATCTTTCTCTCAGACTGTATTACAGATACCTTAATTCCCTAAGAGAATGTATATTTATTTTTGCTTTGCTATCAATCTTATGTACAAATGCTATATTTCCAGAAGGTGCTATGCTGGACATTCTGTGACTTTCGCTCAGAATGAAGTGATGTAATACACTGTTCAGAATACTATCTTTCGTACACTTTGGCAGAAACATAATTGTTGCAAATCCAAGTATATTAGATTTTAATGGAAGAACTTTTCCAAAGTCAACAGTAGCCTATTTAAAATAGAATAATAAAAAGAGCTTTAATGCCTGACTATCTGAAAAACTTCAGAGTTGTTTTTTAAGGAAATCTTCAGTTAAACTGAAACTTTTAAGTGTTTAGATTTTTAGAAACCAAAATTGATTGACTAGTCCTACGTTTCACAATAAATAGCTTAGAGATGTGCATTATTTTATTACTTATCAGATTTTATTTTTACATTTTGATAGCTCTCAGTCCCTTGTTTTTCAGACTTCCAATTAACTCTCATTTGTANTTTTAGAAGCCAAAATTGATTGACTAGTCCTACGTTTCACAATAAATAGCTTAGAGATGTGCATTATTTTATTACTTATCAGATTTTATTTTTACATTTTGATAGCTCTCAGTCCCTTGTTTTTCAGACTTCCAATTAACTCTCATTTGTATCAGCAAGTGTACTCTCTCAGTCTTGTACTTCACTCTTTGCAAACATCACTATCTACCTAATTATAGAAGCTACAGAGAGATGTGAGAATATCCATAAACTTTGGGCCTGAAGATATCAGCCTTTTGATTCATTATTATCCTTTTGTACTAGGAATAGAATAGATGAAATGAAGACCTGAGTTAAAATACGGTTTATGGCCATCCATGCTTTCACCTCAAATTTTTATGAAAATCTCCCTTCTTGACAGTAGCAGTTAATGTATATAAAGTAGACTGGGACCTGTCTTCTGGGTCACTGTATTTAAACTTCTTTTCTGTAAATATATCTAAAGGCCTATAATTAGTATTTGCTGCTTTTGAAAACACCCTAGCACAAAACAGAAACAAATTTGGAAAATTGTTCCAGTGCTTAGACTGTGATGATAAAGAAGAATTCAAGGACTGACTCACAAGGACAGTTACCTGCTCCCCAAGCACAAGCCTTCAAATAACATCACAAATTTAAATGGCACTCTTTTTTTTCCCAAAGAACTCAAGGAGTTTTTGCAAAGATTATTAGGAATACTCTTATTCAGTCTCTCAGCATCTTTATGAGTATGAGTTCTCTTATTAATCTTATCCTGCAAATAGCTAAGGTGGATGTAGTCTGTTCATAAATAAAGTTCTCTGAGCTTTTAGGAAAATCTGAGGTATAATTGTATAAATGGAGACTTTAGCTTCCTAGAGTCTTGCCCTTATTATACATTCCTCATTTCTTTTTGAAGAATTGTAAAAGAGCATTACAAAAGCATTTGCAAACAGAATGTTTCTACCACAATACAACCTTCTTGAGTGCAATGCATTATTCAACCTTATTCAATAAAGTACAACATAATATGGGACTTTGGTGAAACCAGTAACCATGCTAAGAATAGCTTTTAGGGGAAAAAAAAAATAAGTTCTTCCTTAACCTGTTTGAAAAATAACAATAAAAAATCCAACAACCTTGAAAGTTAATGTCAGAGCCTGATTTTAAGAAACTAAAAGGCAGGTATTTCATTGATAAAGAACAATAGCAGTATATCTGTCACCCAGCATTCAATAGACAGAATGGTTGGCTATTGAACAGTGAGTTATAGATCTTAGAAACATAGTCACAGGAAGTAAAAGGGACCATAAGAGGACTTTAATGTCATTTATCAATGTATAAAGCAGTGACTACTGTCAATTCTACTAAAAAATGTGCAGATTTTCTCAGATAGATACAAGTGCTTTTTGCAGCATTGACATATTTTTATTCATCTCTTTGAAAAAGATGGTAAGTTGTGTCATGTGATGAAGAGTACAGTATACCCATTGCTACCAAATTCCTGTTAATATTTTACAAATAATTTTATGAAAAAAGGCAATTTTAAATGGAGGGAAGTAGGCTTAGATTGCAGTGATATTACCAAGCTAGACCATTCTGACTACAAATTTTCAAGCTAGACACCTCACCTGAAGAAAATACATAATATTTTAAGCTAGACCATTCTGACTACAAATTTTCAAGCTAGACACCTCACCTGAAGAAAATACATAATATTTTAATATGTTAATTTTAAAATAAGGCTTTTCACACAAAAAAGAGAAATTGTTTTGCTTTTTAATACCTACCAAAGTGATTCTGGCTAATAAAATACAAATGCACACATATTCATGAAGTTGAAATACCTATTTTTTGCAATTTTCCAAATATAACAGTACGTAGTGTCTGAAAAATAATTAAAATTTAAGATACTTATCAAGTAATTTTAGTTAATTGAACTCAGTTCAAAGACATATATTTTGAATTAAGGCCAGATTTTGAAAAGAGAGAGATAAACATTACACATACACGCACATCCACACTCATTTTCACAGGCACACACATCTAAACACACATGGAAAAATCTTTTGGGACTGACAAAATAATTTAGAACCACAGATTGAAAGAAATCCGTAACATCAACTCCACAAGAGCAGGGACTTTGTTCTGTTCTTTACTGTATACCCAAAATCTAGAATAGGCTCACATTAAGTATATATTTGGTGAATGAAAGAATATGGATAGAAAGCAGAAGCTATCAAGTATTCCTATACAATGAGATACTGCCTATATATACTGCCTTTAATGGGATAAGTACTATGCATGATCCATATTACTTTTATTCTGAGAAATCATAGTGAAACTAAAGTTTTTCAGAAAGAAAAAAACACATTGAAATGCAATACCTCAGAAAAAAATTGAAACTTACATCAAGAGCAGTTCTGAAAACCATGGAAAAATTTTATTTGAATACACCAACCACAACAACTTTAACCATTTGCAAAACAAAAATAATCAGAAATACTCCAATATTTAATGAAATGAATAATGAATATTTTATTTATTTTCAAATGAACAGGCATATCAAAAAATCTTTTATTTATCAGGATTGTTAATGTCCTCAATATACAAATGATGTTATAGTATTGACACACATTATTATGGCACTTTTATGTTTACAACTATGTCATTAATTTCAGGACGTGGATAATGCTTTGCTAAAGTCATATGGAGGAAAAGTTAATTTTACCATCTTATGTGTCATGAGTATATTAATAGGGAAATAAATATGGAATTCTGCATAGATTATATAGCAGTAAAAGACTGTCCTTTTGCTTGTTCTTATAAAACGTTTCCATGAATGTTTGCTTTATAAAAATTCCTACTTGTATGAATTGATTAAAGCAAATACTCTAATTTATTTAATAATTTTTTTTTTGGACTTGAGATATCCTGTGTTAACCGAATTAGTGTTCTGTAACTTTGTTTTGCATTCTGTCACTCTGACTCCAAGTTTAATCTTGAAGCTTGCTTTAAAAATATCAGACTCAAGGACAGAAAAGACTTGGGAGAGTATCGCATATTCCTGCTTGTTCTTTTGTGCCTCTGCAATCATCTTGAGAACACACTCAGGCTTGTCTCCTGGAGAGTAAGATAGAAAATATCAAAGTCAGTTTGCTTCAGTTGTCCCAGTCAGTGTCAGTTGAGACCCACAGACAGCCAGAAAGTGAACAGTCACAGCCAAGACTAGCCTAGATAACTGTCCCACATAACTAGATAATTTATTATGTGCTGTAGTCTTATGAGGGCTTATTTATGTTGTTCTTATTATATTTATGTCACTCTATAGTGCCAAATGATAATGAAATATCAGTTCAGTTCAGGTGCTCAGTCGTGTCTGACTCTGCGACCCCATGGACTGCAGCATGCCAGGCTTCCCTGTTCATCACCAACTCCCAGAGTTTACTCAGACTCATTTCCATTGAGTTGATGATGCCATCCAACCATTTCCCTCTGTTGACCCTTCTCCTGCCTTCAATCTTTCTCAGCATCAGGGTCTTTTCTACTTAGTCAGTTCTTCCCATCTAGTGGCCAAAGTATTGGAGTTTCAGCTTCAGCATCAGTTCTTCCAGTGAATATTCAGGAATGATTTCCTTCAGGATGGACTGGTTGTATCCCCTTGCAGTCCAAGGGACTCTCAAGTGTCTTCTCTAATACCACAGTTAAAAAGCATCAATTTTTCAGTGCTCAGCTTTTCCTTAGAGTCCAACTCTCATATCCATACATGATGACTGGAAAAAACATAGCCTTGACTAAATGGACCTTTGGTGGCAAAGTAATATCTCTGCTTTTTAATAAGCTGTCTAGGTTGGTCATAACTTTTCTTCCAAGGAGCAAGTGTCCTTTAATTTCATGGCTGCAGTCACCATTTGCAGTGATTTTGGAGGCCCCCCTGCCCCCAAATAAAATAAAGTCTATCACTGTTTCCACTATCTCCCCATCTATTTGCCATGAAGTGATGGGACTGGATGCCATGATCTTAGTTTTCTGAGAGTTGAATATTATAGTCACCACTGAAAAAGTCTGATGTTGATTTTATTTTATTTTCATGCTTCCTTCTTTTGGAAACTTGCTAATCTTCTACTATTCAATTATGAATACAGTATTTTTCTAAAGAACTTTGCAATAATGAATTCGAGCTTTAATACCTCTATTAAAGTATCTGAAAAAAACAGAGTAGCTATCAGAATTGGTAGTATCCTTTCTGGGTCCTCCTCATGAACAAGAATTTGACCTCATCAGCTATTCTGTTTATATCCCAGATGAATTCTCTGAAGTGTTTTCCATGTGGGTTTCTCTTTAGTTTGTTCTTGAAGAATTCTTAGGAATTCATTAGCAAAGAATAGAGAAAAACCTGCTTATTTTCACTTGTGATGCCTGAATTTATCCTGCTAACTCCTAACCACTTAAACTTGAAGTTCAATGAGAAAATAAAAAGACATAATAAAAGCCCCTCCCCCTCCTTTTATAAGGTTGAATAACATAAAAAAGTACAGCTAGCCCTGGAAGTATGCTAGGTCACTGTATTTTCCTCCGTAAATGTATATTTATCTTTCTGAATTTCATGATTAATGTCATTTTCTAACCTTGAAATTTTGAAAATATGTATGCATTTTTTTTTTCTCAAAAAGTCAGGCTCAGTACAGTGGACTAGTATGTAATATCACTAAATTCTGAAAAAAATTACAAGAAGTTATGAAATTTTACTAGTCTATATATTGGGATCTGGAGAAGGAAATGGCAATCCACTCCAGTACTATTGCCTGGAAAATCCCATGGACAGGGGAGCCTGGTAGGCTACAGTCATAGGGTCGCAAAGAGTCGGACACGAGATGTAAAGGCAACTGAAAACTGGCTACAAAATACATCCACACCATAATCTCTTGAACCTATGAGTGTTATTTNAGTACTATTGCCTGGAAAATTCCATGGACAGGGGAGCCTGGTAGGCTACAGTCATAGGGTCGCAAAGAGTCGGACACGAGATGTAAAGGCAACTGAAAACTGGCTACAAAATACATCCACACCATAATCTCTTGAACCTATGAATATTATTTAATATGGAACGAAAAGGACTTTGCAAATGTGATTAGGGCAAGAATCCTGAAATAGGGAGATAGTCTATTATTGATGTCATCACATGGGTCCATTTAGAAGCAATTAAAAGAGGATCCAGAGTCAGACATGAAAGAATGCACTGTCAGAAACAGAGACTGGGTTGATCTACTTTGACGTGGAAGACAGGGCTACCAACCAAGGAATACAGACAGTGACTAGAAGCTTAAAAAAAGAAAAAAAAGAAATAGCTTCTCTCATTAGACCTTCCAGAAGAAACCAGCTAGCACTTTTGTTCTCCAAAATAGTAAGATAATACTTTGTGACATTTTGATTCACTATATTTGTAGTAATTTAATTTGTTAAAGTATCATTAAGGAAGTAATACATGGATCTAGTCAGTTTACAAGTCTATCACCCACTGTTTTAAGGCAGTGTTTAATTTTGTTTATTATTCCTTCAGGCCTTGTTTGTCTCTGCTTCTAACATTCTATTCTGAGTTCATAAATGTTTGCACTTTAAATCCATTATTTTTTAATCCTTATATTTGTAAATTGATAAATACAATTTAGCATCTGCTCACCTGGCTAAATCATGGTTATAACAATTGAGTCTAATCCGAATACAGTTCTTGAAGTTGCAAATAGTATTGCTATAGCAGAAACTAGTTGAGGCACCACCATTATGTCAGCCCTTAGTGGTGGTGGTGTGAGTGCTCAGTAGTGTCTGACTCCCTATGACTCCATGACTGCAGCCTGCCAGGCCTCCTCTGTCCATGGAATTTTCCAGGCAAGAATACTGGAGTGGATTGCCATTTCCTACTCCAGGGGATCTTCCTGACCCAGGGATCAAACCAGCATCTCCTGCATACTCAGTCCTTATTCTTTCCGCCCTTTCAACCAGTCTCCTGTAGATGATTTTTATGCCTTCTCTTGTTTAATTGTGCTCTGAAAATGACTGCCCTCTAGTTAAAACTGTACTATGCACACCTGATGTTTACTTCTCCAAGACAATACTCGCTACCACTCCTTTCCTTTGTGAGTGTTCTTCATCCCAGGAATAAGATCACGGAAGGATAACCTGGGGGACCACCGATACCTTTTTTTGGAACTACCCCCAGCCCTAGTGATCTCACTCTCTCTAAGAGGAAAGAAGAATGCTAGCAACCTCAACCCCAATCCTTATTTACAGTCCTGTTTTTTACACTGAAACCATAAGATCCCTTCCTGCTTCCCAGAAAATGGGGACATTCTTGAGGGCATTAGCCTGCGTAGGAAATCTGCTCTTTTCTGCTCTGTCTCTGCATTTCTATTTGGCACTGATGAACAGAAGACTGGTTTTTGGCAACAGTGTTACTTAGAGTTCTCCCAAGCAGCAGAATGACAGGGCTTAGTTAGCCTCCTTGGGAGCAACCTTGAGGTTTAAGTTTGTTACATAGTATAGCAGTTAAAAGATTATTGCTCTAATAGTCATAGTTTTATTTCANTGGTTTTTGGCAACAGTGTTACTTAGAGTTCTCCCAAGCAGCAGAATGACAGAGCTTAGTTAGCCTCCTTGGGAGCAACCTTGAGGTTTAAGTTTGTTACATAGTATAGCAGTTAAAAGATTATTGCTCTAATAGTCATAGTTTTATTTCAATTCTTTTATGGATGAAGAAATGTCCTCTCTGTTCACATTTGCTGTGAATTTGCTATTCCTACATATTTTATGAAGCAACATTTTCTTTTGTCTTGAACTTACTTTATTCTTTTTTCAAATCACTCCTCTTGATCTCACTATGCTATTATTTAGCAAAGAAGTGCCTGTGTTCTTCCACAGTGTAAAATATTTTATGCATTTTGACCATTTGTCTTCTCACCCTTATCTTTACTAAACCAGAGTTAAANATCAACATTTTTTTTTACCTCTGCCAAAGTTGGAACTGTATTATCTCTGAGAACTGCTGCTCTGTTGACATCACCATCTATGGGATTTAATAAACAGCAAAGGCTAATTATCTAATATCAAGAAATGGAAAGCTCCAGAAAAACAGATAGTGAGTCACACTATCTTTGTTTTAAAAAATTGAATGTGTCAAGAATGGTTTCCTTACTCCAATAGCAAGGTTACAATATGTAGATACTGGCATTCATGGTAAACAATGGGTGGTAATGCCTTGTTAGCAATTATAAAGCACGTCAAAAAGGCAAAGTGGCAGGCTTCTCTGGTTTCCTGGTGGTCGTGGGAGTTCACCTTGCACTGCAGGGGACACCAGTTTGATCCCTGTTCCTGGAAGATCCCACATGCCTCGAAGCAACTAAGCCTGTGTGCCACAACTACTGAGCTTTAATGAAGCAACTACTGAAACCTGTAAACCCACAGAGTCTGTGTTTCATAACAAGAGAAGCAAATAGAATAAGAAGTCTGTCCTCCACAACTAGAGAGTAGTCCCCAATCTCTGCAAACAGAGAAAACCCACATGCAGCAATAAAGACCCACAACAGGCAAAAATAAATAATTATTTTTTTAAAAATGAAAAGTGGCAATGCTAATAATTAATTTTAACCTTTATCTGGAATATTTATTTGTGAATAATTAATGAGAAAATTAGAAACACTGATAAATTTATCTACATTCATTGAATTAGAAAATTAGCAAAGTACTAAAATATAATTCAAGGGAAAACATATTAAATAAATGTGTAAGTAGGCCATTTCTTCCTGCATGCATGTTTTGTACTACACAGAAAATAAAGGACAATATTTTTTTTTTACCTAAAGGCATTTTCGTATAGTGACTTTGAATTAATCATTATTTGTGGTGAAAATATTTTTTCACTATGTACATGCAGCTAATTCTTGGAGNTGGTGTCCCCTGCAGTGCAAGGTGAACTCCCACGACCACCAGGAAACCAGAGAAGCCTGCCACTTTGCCTTTTTGACGTGCTTTATAATTGCTAACAAGGCATTACCACCCATTGTTTACCATGAATGCCAGTATCTACATATTGTAACCTTGCTATTGGAGTAAGGAAACCATTCTTGACACATTCAATTTTTTAAAACAAAGATAGTGTGACTCACTATCTGTTTTTCTGGAGCTTTCCATTTCTTGATATTAGATAATTAGCCTTTGCTGTTTATTAAATCCCATAGATGGTGATGTCAACAGAGCAGCAGTTCTCAGAGATAATACAGTTCCAACTTTGGCAGAGGTAAAAAAAAATGTTGATATTCTGGATCGGAAATTTTTCAATGGTTAGATGTCAATGAAAGAAACAGGAGTGAAAGTGTTAGTCACTCAGTCGTGTCTGACTCTGTGCTGCCTCAAGAACTGTAGCCCTCCAGGTTCTCTGTCCATGGGCTTCTCCAGGCAAGAGTACTGGAGTGGGTAGCCTTTCCCTTCTCCAGGTGATCTTCCCAACTCAACCTAACTCTAATAACAAAACAATTTAAAGATTGTATGTAACACATTCTAATTTGCATTTAAAATTTTCTCAGAAGTTATATCCATGGCATGAATATTTGCATGTGTTTATGTATATTGTTTCTGTTATTCTTGTTACTGTTAAAGAAATATTAAGCTGCTTTAAGAGTAGAAAGAAAATCAGTTCAGTTCAGTCGCTCAGTCGTGTTGAACTCTTTGTGACCTCATGGACTGCAGCACATCAAGCTTCCTTGTCCATCACCTACTCCTGGAACATCCTCAAACTCATGTCCATTGAGTCAGTGCTGCCATCCAACCATCGCATCCTCTGTCATCCCCTTCTCTTCCTGCCTTCAATATTTCCCAGCACCAGGGTCTTTTCCAATGAGTTGGCCCTTTGCATCAGGTGGCCAAAGTATTAGAGCTTCAGCTTCAGCATCAGTCTTTCCAATGATTATTCAGGACTGATCTCATTTAGAATGGACTGGTTAGATCTCCTTGCAGTTCAAGGGACTCTCAAGAGTCTTCTCCAACACCACAGTTCAAAAGCATCAATTCTTCAGTGCTCAGCTTTCTTTAGAGTCCAACTCTCACATCCATACATGACCACTGGAAAAACAAAAACAAAAACAAAACATAGCTTTGATTAGACAAACATTTGTTAGCAATGTAATGTCTGTGCTTTTTAATATGCTATCTAGGTTGATCTTTATTTGAACTTTAGTTTCTTAGGCTCCAAAATCACTGCAGATGGTGACTGCAGCCATAAAATTAAAAGATACTTGCTCCTTGGAAGAAAAGCTATGAACAAGACAGAAAGAAATTACTTATGACTAAAAATAAAATCCAGGACCTCCCTGATGGCCCAGTGATTAAGACTCTGTGCCTCCCTTGCAGGGGGCATGGATTTGATTCCTGGCCCATGTGGTGTGGTAAAAAGTAAAATAAATCCAGTGATCTCTTAGCCCTACCGTCTTCTTTTCTCTTTTGGCTAGAATTCTTACAAGATGTGATATTGCTGGTCAGAGATCTTCCTGTTGAATGTGGCGTTAGGTGAAACAAGATGAATAAAATTAGGGTCAATAATAAGGGTGCTTAAAGAGGAAATATAGTCTTTTCGGTGGAGATTACTGAGAGGGAGACTTGGAACTATATTTTCTTTATTGCAGAATAAAGTTTCTCAATTTAGCAGTGTGTAATTTTTCCATATTAAGTGATCTTGAAATGCATAAACTTTCAAAGATGCATCAGACTATATCTTTGGCCTTTTGATACATTATGTATGCTCAGTTGCTCAGTTGTATCCTACTCTTTCTGACCTCAGTGGACTGCAGTCTGCCAGGCTTCTCTGTCCATGGGATTTTCCAGGCAAGAATACTGTAGTGGGTTGCCATTTCCTACTCCATTTGATACATTAATGCTATAATAATGTAAATTAGAACATTTAAGCTTCATGGTCCTATAGCTTTGAACTTTACAAGTAAACAACTATCTACCTTTTCAGACACTCATATAATCAGGCATTCTAAGGAATTATGAAAATTCCTACTGCCACTTATTCTTCATTACTCTCATCAATTTGCACATTTTAGTGTGCTCAGAATTTAGTAGTCATACACATAGAATATTCTCAGTAGATTATTTCTCATAAAATACATTAAAATTATAGATCACTCATAATATATGCATTGACTGATAACAACACCTACAGAGTAAATTATGTTTATTTAGATTGGAATAAATTACCAAATCTTATCTAATGAAATATCCTTGAGGTTATCCTTTAAGATAGTTAAAACGACGCAACATGTAAAATCTATAACCTAGACAATCTGATGTTTACGTTGTTTCAGTTTCCAATGCTACATAATAACTGCCAACATGATAATTAACAGTTGCTAAGTCACTTCAGTCGTGTACGACTCTGTGCGACCCCATAGATGACAGCACACCAGGCTCGCCATCCCTAAGATTCTCCAGGCAAGAACACTGGAGTGGGTTGCCATTTCCATCTCCATTTTTTTTCCCCTTCAGAGCTTAAGAAAAACACCACATTTCCCTGGTAGCTCAGCTGGTAAAGAATCTGCCTGCAATGTAGAAGACTCTGGTTCAATTCCTGGGTCAAGAAGATCTGCTGGAGAAGGGATAGACTATCCACTCCAGTATTCTTCAGCTTCCCTGATGGCTCAGCTGGTAAAGAATCTGCCTATAATGTGGGAAACCTGTGTTTGATCCCTGGGTTGGGAAGATCCNTTTCCCCTTCAGAGCTTAAGAAAAACACCACATTTCCCTGGTAGCTCAGCTGGTAAAGAATCTGCCTGCAATGTAGAAGACCCTGGATCAATTCCTGGGTCAAGAAGATCTGCTGGAGAAGGGATAGACTATCCACTCCAGTATTCTTCGGCTTCCCTGATGGCTCAGCTGATAAAGAATCTGCCTATAATGTGGGAAACCTGTGTTTGATCCCTGGGTTGGGATGATCCCCTGGAAAAGGGAATAACTACCCACTCCAGTATTCTGGCCTGGAGAGTTCTGTGGACTGTATAGTCCATAGGGTTGCAAAGAGTCAGACATAACTGAGTGACTTTCACTTTAAAAAACAGAAGCTTGCACTAATTCTATTTAACGTATATTGAATTGATTACCTACATGAATATAGCACATATAATCCTAGAAACATGATCTAAGAATGCAATTTAATGCCACAGTTTAAAGCGAAAGCTCTAAACACTAAGCTTCTTAGGTTGAAGTCCTGGTGTTGCCACTTACTACCAGCATGACTCTGTAAATGTGGATAATAAGCCAAAGTGTACTACAAGAAATGGATTATAGGTAAAGTTTTTGGAAGTAGTCAAGGGAAAAAAAAAGTGTTTACTATTATTTTGCACTACTTCATTTGTGACATTTTTTGTCCTGTTTTCATTTAATGTTTTCTCTCAGTGTTTTTATTTCAAATTTTCAACTTAGATTACCTAGAGATCTTCCATATGTTGCTGAGATGTACTGTTAACTATTACTTGTTAACAGCTCTCAAAGTTCAGATAATACCAGTTGAGATTCTAACATGTCAGCACTACTTGACTAAAGAGCTGCCTAAATGGACCATTTAAAATACACTTGCTCATAAAGGTAAACAGTAACACCCTAGAATTAACANAGTGTTTTTATTTCAAATTTTCAACTTAGATTACCTAAAGATCTTCCATATGTTGCTGAGATGTACTGTTAACTATTACTTGTTAACAGCTCTCAAAGTTCAGATAATGCCAGTTGAGATTCTAACATGTCAGCACTACTTGACTGAAGAGCTGCGTAAATGGACCATTTAAAATACACTTGCTCATAAAGGTAAACAGTAACGCCCTAGAATAGCTTCCTCTGTTAATACACAAAACTGAATTATCTTTTATATTAACAGACAATGAAAGCTTACTGATACATTCTAATAAAGGCTCTAACTTCATTAGTTAAAACAGATAAGACACAATAGCATCCATAACTATAGATTACATTTTAGATTCCCGATAAATAAAAGTATTATCTATGAATCTATATTGATTTGTTGAACATATCTATATGATTCATGAGTATCACATGGATTACAAATCTTAAATGTGCATTTGTTTTTTGTTTGTTCCCTTTATATTAGCCATTATAGTATTTCTATAGTCTTGTCTTTCTTATGTTCCAATTCTTTTCATTATTTAAAATTTTTATTTCATATTAGAGTATAATTGATTAACAATGCTGTGTTAATTTTAGGTGTTCAGCTAAGTGATTCAGTTATGTCATTGTTGTTCAGTTGCTAAGTTTCATTCAATTCTTTGCAACCCATACTGCAAACTCCAGGCTTCCCCCTCCTCCACTATCTCCAGGAGTTTGCTCAAGTTCATGTCCTTTGATTTGGTGATGCTATCTAACCATTTCATCTTTGCCTTCCTCTTCTTTTGCCTTCAGTCTTTCCCAGAGTAAGAGTCTTTTCTAATGTGCCAGCTCTTTGCATCAGGTGGCCAAAGTATTGCAGCTTCAGCTTCAGCATCAGTCCTTCTAATGAATGTTCATGGTTGATTTCCTTTAGGATGATTGGTTTGATCTCCTTGTTGTTGAAGAGAGTCTTCTCTAGCATCACAATTCAAAAGTATTGATTCTTCTGGACTCAGCTTTCTTTATGATCCAAATCTCACATCCATATATGACTACTTGAAAAACCATAACTTTGACTCTTTGACTACATGGGCCTTTGTCAGCAGAATGATGTCTTTGCTTTTTAATATGCTATCTAGGATTGTCATATCTTTCCTTCCAGGAACCAGATAACTTCTAATTTCATGGTTGTAGTCACCATCTGCAGTGATTTTGGAGCCCAAGAAAATAAAGTCTCACTGTTTTCATTGTTTCTATTTGCCATGAAGTGATGGAACCAGATGCCATGATCTTTGTTTTTTGAATGTTGAGTTTTAAGCCAGCTTTTTCACTCTCATCTTTCAACTTCATCATGAGACTCTTTAGTTCCTCTTTACTTTCTGCTATTAGAGGGGTATTATCTGCATATCTGAGATTGTTGATATTTTCCCCAGAAATCTTGATTCTAGCTCGTCATCATCCAGCCCAGCATCTCACATGATGTACTTTACACATAAGTTAAAGAAGTAGAGTGACAATATACAGCCTTGTCATACTTTTTTTCACAATTTTGAAGTCAGTTATTCCATGTCCGGTTCTAACTGTTGCTTTTTAACCTGCATACAGGTTTCTCAGGAGATAGGTAAGGTATTATTTTCTTCCCATCTCTTTAAGAATTTTTCACAGTTTGTTGTGATCCACAGTCAAAGACTTTCTTGTATTCAGTGAAGCAGAGGTAGATGTTTTCCTGGAATTTTCTTACTTCTCTATGATCCAGAGAATGTTAGCAATTTAGTCTCTGGTTCCTCTGCCATTTCTAAACCCAGCTTATATATCTGTAAGTTCTCAGTACATGCAGTGCTGAAGCTTAGCTTGAAGGATTTTGAGCATAATTTTACTAACATGGAGAGTTATATAAATTCATATAAATTCTTTTTACAAATTATTTGCTTATGATCACTATACATACATTAAATCTTAATGAGTCACTTATAGTTAAAAGGAGATACTTCTTTACAATTAAGTATTGATTTGGATAGAGAGCAGAATACTATTATGTACTTACACATATATATTTAATATAATTCAATGTTAAAATTAACTTGTTTTTAAAATAGTTGATTTAAAGTACTAAAATTGTATCAGTCTAATTACTGTCTTCTTTGTTTTGTTATTCATGCTTACAGACTTTTAAAATTGTATTTATTCCACTTTTTCTAGTAAAACATTTAAAACTTGGGTGTCCTATTTGTGATTTAACAAAAATGATGTTTTTTAGATAAGCTTATACTAACTATCTCCCCCAAATGAGAAAAAAATCACATAATAGTAGATTTTTATAATGCTATTATTAAAGCATAAATTTCTTTCTTCAGTGTCTTGTAGTTTTTGGAGTACAGGTCTTTTGCCTCCTTAGGCAGATTTATTCCTAGGTATTTTGTTCTGTTTTATGCAATGGTAAATCAGATTGTTTCCCTAATTTATCTTTATGATAGTTTATTGTTAATGTATAGAAATGTAACAGATTTACCTATATAAGTTTGTATTTTGTAACTTTACTGTATTTATTGATGAGTCCTAGTAGTTTTTTTGTGGTGTCTTTAGGCTTTCTATGTGTAGTATTGGAGAAGGCAATGGCAATCCACTCCAGTGTTCTTGCCTGGAGAATCCCAGGGACGGGG
>SJYW01043187.1:14855-52498 GCA_006410735.1 Raphicerus campestris | reverse complement strand
TCCTGGAATGTGAAGTCAAGTGGGCCTTAGAAAGCATCACTACAAACAAAGCTAGTAGAGGTGATGAAATTCCAGTTGAGCTATTTCAAATCCTGAAAGATGATGCTGTTAAAGTGCTGCACTCAATATGCCAGCACATTTAGAAAGCTCAGCAGTGGCCACAGGACTGGAAAAGGTCAATTTTCATTCCAATCCCAGAGAAAGGCAATGCCAAAGAATGCTCAAACTACTGCACAATTGCACTCATTTCACATGCTAGTAAAGTAATGCTCAAAATTCTCCAAGCCAGGCTTTAGCAGTATGTGAACCGTGAACTTCCTGATGTTCAAGCTGGTTTCAGAAAAGGCAGAGGAACCTGAGATCAATTGCTAACATCTGCTGGATCATGGAAAAAGCAAGAGAGTTCCAGAAAAACATCTATTTCTGCTTTCTTGACTATGCCAAAGCCTTTAACTGTGTGGATCACAATAAACTGGAAAATTCTGAAAGACATGGAAATACCAGACCACCTGACCTGCCTCTTGAGAAATCTGTATGCAGCTCAGGAAGCAACAGTTAGAACTGGACATGGAACAAAAGACTGGTTCCAAATAGGAAAAGGAGTATGTCAAGGCTGTATATTGTCACCCTGCTTATTTAACTTATATGCAGAGTACATCATGAGAAATGCTGGACTGGAATAAACACAAGCTAGAATCAAGATTGCCAGGAGAAATATCAATAACCTCTGATATGCAGATGACACCACCCTTATGGCAGAAAGTGAAGAGGAACTAAAAAGCCCTTTGATGAAAGTGAAAGTGGAGAGTGAAAAAGTTGGCTTAAAGCTCAACATTCCAAAGATGACGATCATGGCACCTGGTCCCATCACTTCATGGGAAATAGATGGGGAAACAGTTTCATACTTTATTTTTTTGGGTTCCAAAATCACTGCAGATGATGACTGCAGCCATGAAATTAGAAGATGCTTACTCCTTGGAAGAAAACTTATGACCAACCCAGATATCATATTCAAAAGCAGAGACATTACTTTGCCAACAAAGGTTCATCTAGTCAAGGCTATGGTTTTTGCAGGGGTCATGTATGGATGTGAGAGTTGGACTGTGAAGAAGGCTGATCACTGAAGAATTGATGGTTTTGAACTGTGGTGTTGGAGAAGACTCTTGAGAGTCCCTTGGACAGCAAGGAGATCCAACCAGTCCATTCTGAAGGAGATCAACCTTGGGATTTCTTTGGAGGGAATGATGCTAAAGCTGAAACTCAAATACTTTGGCCACCTCACGCAAAGAGTTGACTCATTGGAAAAGACTCTGAATCTGGGAGGCATTGGGGGCAGGAGAAGAAGGGGATGACTGAGGATGAGATGGCTGGATGGCATCACGGACTCGATGGACGTGAGTCTGAATGAACTCTGGGAGTTAGTTATGGACAGGGAGGCCTGGCGTGCTGAGAATCATGGGGTTGCGAAGCGTCAGACAGGACTGAGCAACTGAACTGAACTGAACTGAAAATCACTGCAGATGGTGACTGCAGCCATATAATTAAAAGACACCTGCTCCTTGCAAGAAAGGCTATGACCAACCTAGGCAGCATATTAAAAAGCAAAGACATTTTTGGCAAGAAATGTCCATCTAGTCAAAGCTATGTTTTTTTCCGGTAGTTATGTATGGGTGTGAGAGTTGGACTTTAAAAAAAGCTGAGGACCGAAGAATTCATGCTTTTGAACTGTAGTGTTGGAGAAGACTCTGAGAGTCCCTTGGACAGCAAAGAGATCCAACCAGTCCCTCGTCAAGGAAATAAGTCCTGAATATTCGTTGGAAGGACTGATGCTGAAGCTGAAACTCCAATACTTTGACCACCTGATGCAAAGAGCTGACTCATTTGAAAAGACCCTGATGCTGGGAAAGATTCACGGCAGGAGGAGAAGGGGATGACAGTGGATGAGATGGTTGGATGGTGTCACTGACTCAATAAACGTGAGTTTGGGTAGGTTCCATGAGTTAGTGACAGACAGGGAGGCCTGGCCTGCTGCAGTTTATTGGGTAGCAAAGAGTCAGAGCCGATTGAACAACTGAACTGAACTGAACTGACTGGGAAATAGTGAAGGACAGGAAGCCTGGCATGCTGCAGTCCATGGGGTTACAAAGAGTCAGACAAGACTGAGTGACACAACAACAACAACCATATCACATAAAACCTACCCCTTTTAAATTATACTCAAACACTATTCAAACCACTAATCATGACTATGACTGAACATTTTCTTATATAAATAGTGAAAGTTTACATTTGATACTATACTGATGACTCTTTATAATTAGAAGTTGAAATTTGTGTGTGTGGGTATTTTCTAGAATGCTTCAATATAGTCAATCCTGACTTCCTCTTAGAACCACTTCTTGGTCTTAACAACAACAACAAAAAATTACCTTTGCCTTCAGCCTATCTCCGGGAATTCTGTGCAGAGGGATGGGGTCTGAGAACTGCTGTAGGTTACTAGGATTCTAAGAGAGTTGATTGTGNATTTTCTTATATAAATAGTGAAAGTTTACATTTGATACTATACTGATGACTCTTTATAATTAGAAGTTGAAATTTGTGTGTTTGGGTATTTTCTAGAATGCTTCAATATAGTCAATCCTGACTTCCTCTTAGAACCACCTCTTGGTCTTAACAACAACAAAAAAAATTACCTTTGCCTTCAACCTATCTCCGGGAATTCTGTGCAGAGGGATGGGGTCTGAGAACTGCTGTAGGTTACTAGGATTCTAAGAGAGTTGATTGTGCAATGAGAGTTAAGACCCACTTGTCAAAATATAGGTAGATGGAAGCAAAGGATTTCTCAGTAATTTCCGTTGCCTCTGGTAAGAAGAGAGTAAATTGATATTCATTAAGGAAAACCAGTCTCTTTCCTCCGGCAAAAGGAAAAAACATATTTGCTCTTTGTCCTAGTCAGTAAACAAATATTGAGACTGAGTGAAATTATTTGGGAGCCCAAACCTATTTTGGGCATTCCTTATCCTATCATATCCAGCATCTCTTGGTAACCTTGAGGTGCTTTAGAGAAGGGACTGCCATTTGCTTTATATTCTTAGTTTGCAGTATGAAGCACATTTTGATGTTCTCTTCAAGTCCTTCCATGGTGAGCCAGAAAAGTAGTAAAAGATTTGGCATCTGCAATAAATAGTGTTTGTCTTTACAGGGAGTATTAACATATTTGTTTTAAAGTATCATAGCAGTTGTTGAGCCATTTTATTTAATGTTAAATTTGTGACTATATAATACCAGGACAAAATGAACAATCAGAAATATTCAATTATACATATGACACAGACTTTTTTATATACCAATGCCCCATATTTACTACTTTATGCAAGTACTCTGGCAAGATTGAACAGTATTTACATGTACAGTTCAATACTAGATTCAAGTTTGTATATACTGAGTTTGAAAGGGTGAAAATGTAAGTGGTGGATCTATCAACAAATATCATCAGTGTCAAAATATCTGATCATAACCTATCACTGTAAACAAAGTCCTGATAACTATTTTAACAAATTCATCTTGCTTCTAGATGGAGAACATGTGATTCTTGTTCAGATTTAATGCACTTTAATCTTAAGAATTCAAATCCTGGAAGATGATGCTGTGAAAGTTCTGCACTCAATATGCCAGCAAATTTGGAAAACAGCAGTGGCCACAGGACTGGAAGAGGTCAGTTTTAATTCCAATCCCAAAGAAAGGCAATGCCGAAGAATGCTTAAACTACTGCACAATTGCACTCACCTCACATGCTAATAAAGTGATGCTCAAAATTCTCCAAGCCAGCCTTCAGCAATACATGAACCGTGAACTTCCAGATGTCCAAGCTGGTTTTAGAAAAGGCCAAGGAACCAGAGATCAAATTGCCAACATCTGCTGGATCATGGAAAAAGCAAGAGAGTTCCAGAAAAACATCTGTTTCTGCTTTATTGAGTATTCCAAAGCCTTTGACTGTGTGGATCACAATAAACTGGAAAATTCTGAAAGAGATGGGAATACTTGACCACTTGACCTGCCTCTTGAGAAATTTGTATGCAGGTCAGGAAGCAACAGTTAGGACTGGACATGGAACAACAGACTGGTTCCAAATAGGAAAAGGAGTAGGTCAAGTCCCTTGAATTGCAAGGAGATCCAACCAGTCCATTCTGAAGGAGGTCAGCCCTGGGATTTCTTTGGAGGGAATGATGCTAAAGCTGAAACTCCAGTATTTTGCCCACCTCATGCGAAGAGTTGACTCATTGGAAAAGACTCTGATGCTGGGAGGGATTGGGGGCAGGAGAAGAAGGGAACGACAGAGGATGAGATGGCTGGATGGCATCACTGACTCGATGGACATTGAGTCTGAGTGAACTCCAGGAGTTGGTGATGGACAGGAAGGCCTGGCGTGCTGCAGTTCATTGGGTTGCAAAGTGTTGGACACGACTGAGTGACTGAACTGAACTGAACTGAACTGAATCTTAACAAGATGATATGTATATATAGTGACCCTTAACAATAACTGTAGCAGACAGGACTGTTATTATCCCCTTTCTACATTTTCTCGTAGGAAAAGAGAACACAAGAATTCTGTGGGAGCTATTTCTTGAGGCAACAATATTTAGATAAACAGAGCTGAGCAATGATATATGTAGAATGTGGCACACATGGAGATGCATCTCCCAGCCTCCTTTTCAGGAGAGGTTGGCTGTCATGCTGTATGTGTGCTCGTGTCAGGGATGCTTGTCAGAAAGTTTCCAGCATCTCCACCTCCTCCCATGCTGATGCTGAGAGGGACCTAATCCATAGCTAATAAGGGAGAAGAGGAAAGGAGATGAGAAATAGAGAAATGGTAATGACAGTGATTTTGATCTGCCAGTCTTTATTTATGGAGCACACAAGATGCTGACCCCTGCCTTCAGATGGTATACTGGTAAAATTCTGAGCTTAAATGTCATTTCTGTGGGTAAGGAGAAGTGTTACAAATTAAATATGTTGGAAATTTGAATAGAAAAATGATACTGTCTTTGTAATCTAGTTTTATAATCTTATACTTTAAAAGTCTATCAGAATAAGTCATGCACCTGAAAATTTTTTTTCTAGTTAAAGGGAAAAAAACACTCTATACTAAATGTATTTGAAAAGGATAGTAGGGTAGAAAATTACATGTGTGCTTTGATTATGTCATGAGTCATGCTTTAATATATTATTTGTATTATAGATGTTATATATAATGATAAACTTTTTTTGATAATTTTAAAGTTTTACATAAATGCCAAGTATGCAAACAGCTTGAAGGTTTCACTGTTCCATTCAGTGATAGCAAGCCAGTGTCAGAAGCAGTGTGTAGCACATGCATGCATGCATGCTAAGTCAGGTTAGTCATGTCNTTCCGGTAGTTATGTATGGGTGTGAGAGTTGGACTTTAAAAAAAGCTGAGGACCGAAGAATTCATGCTTTTGAACTATAGTGTTGGAGAAGACTCTGAGAGTCCCTTGGACAGCAAAGAGATCCAACCAGTCCCTCGTCAAGGAAATAAGTCCTGAATATTCGTTGGAAGGACTGATGCTGAAGCTGAAACTCCAATACTTTGACCACCTGATGCAAAGAGCTGACTCATTTGAAAAGACCCTGATGCTGGGAAAGATTCACGGCAGGAGGAGAAGGGGATGACAGTGGATGAGATGGTTGGATGGTGTCACTGACTCAATAAACGTGAGTTTGGGTAGGTTCCATGAGTTAGTGACAGACAGGGAGGCCTGGCCTGCTGCAGTTTATTGGGTAGCAAAGAGTCAGAGCCGATTGAACAACTGAACTGAACTGAACTGACTGGGAAATAGTGAAGGACAGGAAGCCTGGCATGCTGCAGTCCATGGGGTTACAAAGAGTCAGACAAGACTGAGTGACACAACAACAACAACCATATCACATAAAACCTACCCCTTTTAAATTATACTCAAACACTATTCAAACCACTAATCATGACTATGACTGAACATTTTCTTATATAAATAGTGAAAGTTTACATTTGATACTATACTGATGACTCTTTATAATTAGAAGTTGAAATTTGTGTGTTTGGGTATTTTCTAGAATGCTTCAATATAGTCAATCCTGACTTCCTCTTAGAACCACCTCTTGGTCTTAACAACAACAAAAAAAATTACCTTTGCCTTCAACCTATCTCCGGGAATTCTGTGCAGAGGGATGGGGTCTGAGAACTGCTGTAGGTTACTAGGATTCTAAGAGAGTTGATTGGTCAATGAGAGTTAAGACCCACTTGTCAAAATATAGGTAGATGGAAGCAAAGGATTTCTCAGTAATTTCCGTTGCCTCTGGTAAGAAGAGAGTAAATTGATATTCATTAAGGAAAACCAGTCTCTTTCCTCCGGCAAAAGGAAAAAACATATTTGCTCTTTGTCCTAGTCAGTAAACAAATATTGAGACTGAGTGAAATTATTTGGGAGCCCAAACCTATTTTGGGCATTCCTTATCCTATCATATCCAGCATCTCTTGGTAACCTTGAGGTGCTTTAGAGAAGGGACTGCCATTTGCTTTATATTCTTAGTTTGCAGTATGAAGCACATTTTGATGTTCTCTTCAAGTCCTTCCATGGTGAGCCAGAAAAGTAGTAAAAGATTTGGCATCTGCAATAAATAGTGTTTGTCTTTACAGGGAGTATTAACATATTTGTTTTAAAGTATCATAGCAGTTGTTGAGCCATTTTATTTAATGTTAAATTTGTGACTATATAATACCAGGACAAAATGAACAATCAGAAATATTCAATTATACATATGACACAGACTTTTTTATATACCAATGCCCCATATTTACTACTTTATGCAAGTACTCTGGCAAGATTGAACAGTATTTACATGTACAGTTCAATACTAGATTCAAGTTTGTATATACTGAGTTTGAAAGGGTGAAAATGTAAGTGGTGGATCTATCAACAAATATCATCAGTGTCAAAATATCTGATCATAACCTATCACTGTAAACAAAGTCCTGATAACTATTTTAACAAATTCATCTTGCTTCTAGATGGAGAACATGTGATTCTTGTTCAGATTTAATGCACTTTAATCTTAAGAATTCAAATCCTGGAAGATGATGCTGTGAAAGTTCTGCACTCAATATGCCAGCAAATTTGGAAAACAGCAGTGGCCACAGGACTGGAAGAGGTCAGTTTTAATTCCAATCCCAAAGAAAGGCAATGCCGAAGAATGCTTAAACTACTGCACAATTGCACTCACCTCACATGCTAATAAAGTGATGCTCAAAATTCTCCAAGCCAGCCTTCAGCAATACATGAACCGTGAACTTCCAGATGTCCAAGCTGGTTTTAGAAAAGGCCAAGGAACCAGAGATCAAATTGCCAACATCTGCTGGATCATGGAAAAAGCAAGAGAGTTCCAGAAAAACATCTGTTTCTGCTTTATTGAGTATTCCAAAGCCTTTGACTGTGTGGATCACAATAAACTGGAAAATTCTGAAAGAGATGGGAATACTTGACCACTTGACCTGCCTCTTGAGAAATTTGTATGCAGGTCAGGAAGCAACAGTTAGGACTGGACATGGAACAACAGACTGGTTCCAAATAGGAAAAGGAGTAGGTCAAGTCCCTTGAATTGCAAGGAGATCCAACCAGTCCATTCTGAAGGAGGTCAGCCCTGGGATTTCTTTGGAGGGAATGATGCTAAAGCTGAAACTCCAGTATTTTGCCCACCTCATGCGAAGAGTTGACTCATTGGAAAAGACTCTGATGCTGGGAGGGATTGGGGGCAGGAGAAGAAGGGAACGACAGAGGATGAGATGGCTGGATGGCATCACTGACTCGATGGACATTGAGTCTGAGTGAACTCCAGGAGTTGGTGATGGACAGGAAGGCCTGGCGTGCTGCAGTTCATTGGGTTGCAAAGTGTTGGACACGACTGAGTGACTGAACTGAACTGAACTGAACTGAATCTTAACAAGATGATATGTATATATAGTGACCCTTAACAATAACTGTAGCAGACAGGACTGTTATTATCCCCTTTCTACATTTTCTCGTAGGAAAAGAGAACACAAGAATTCTGTGGGAGCTATTTCTTGAGGCAACAATATTTAGATAAACAGAGCTGAGCAATGATATATGTAGAATGTGGCAGACATGGAGATGCATCTCCCAGCCTCCTTTTCAGGAGAGGTTGGCTGTCATGCTGTATGTGTGCTCGTGTCAGGGATGCTTGTCAGAAAGTTTCCAGCATCTCCACCTCCTCCCATGCTGATGCTGAGAGGGACCTAATCCATAGCTAATAAGGGAGAAGAGGAAAGGAGATGAGAAATAGAGAAATGGTAATGACAGTGATTTTGATCTGCCAGTCTTTATTTATGGAGCACACAAGATGCTGACCCCTGCCTTCAGATGGTATACTGGTAAAATTCTGAGCTTAAATGTCATTTCTGTGGGTAAGGAGAAGTGTTACAAATTAAATATGTTGGAAATTTGAATAGAAAAATGATACTGTCTTTGTAATCTAGTTTTATAATCTTATACTTTAAAAGTCTATCAGAATAAGTCATGCACCTGAAAATTTTTTTTCTAGTTAAAGGGAAAAAAACACTCTATACTAAATGTATTTGAAAAGGATAGTAGGGTAGAAAATTACATGTGTGCTTTGATTATGTCATGAGTCATGCTTTAATATATTATTTGTATTATAGATGTTATATATAATGATAAACTTTTTTTGATAATTTTAAAGTTTTACATAAATGCCAAGTATGCAAACAGCTTGAAGGTTTCACTGTTCCATTCAGTGATAGCAAGCCAGTGTCAGAAGCAGTGTGTAGCACATGCATGCATGCATGCTAAGTCAGGTTAGTCATGTCTGACTCTTTGCGGCCTCCTGGAGTGTAGCCCGCCAGGCTCCTCTGTCCGCCTGATTCTCCAGGAAGGAATACTGGAGTAGGTTGCTATGCCGTCTTCCAGGGGATCTTCCTGGCCGAAGGATAGAACACGTTTCTCCTGCAGCTCCTGCATTGCATGAGGATTCTTTACTACTGACCCCATCTAACACATATTAGATATTTAATAACTATTTTTTGAGTGATTAAATGAGGGAGCCAGATAATTATCATTGGCAGGCCACTTAGCATATCTTTCTACCTTAAAACCAAAACACTGTTCCCATCAATATATTCTTCTTAGTTATTGCAAAATGTGCCATAATATGGATAATCATACTGTTAAATGTTTTGTTTATATTATTTTCTCTATCCTCACAAATCTTTCTTCAGTCTATACAAATTCTTTTTGCCAGTCTATAGGTCTGCAACTCAACTTACTCTATAGACTAAACTCATTTCTCCTCTAATTCCATTTTAAAATACTTTTTGCCATAATATATATATTCCGAATTATGCAATGCATTACTATGCTTGTTCTCTAATTGTTTCAACAGTGTATTTTTATATAGTACAGTATATTCCAAGACTTTTGATGCCTTGGATGTGTCCTGTAATGTCTTGTTATTAGCTCTACCTGGACCAGATACTATTGTTGTTTTGAAAAGTGTGTGGTCAAACTCCTCAGTTCCCAGTGCACCAATGAAGAGCTGATTGGCTCCCACATCAAGCACCAATGCCTTTCTCCCTCTGGCTTCTCTACTCTTCTGCCTGAAGGACTTCTTGATATTTTTGTGAGCTTGCTTACCCCTTGTTCTCAGCAGGATACTAGGGATCAACTGATGAGAGACTGGAGTGTCAGGCACAACTCCCAGGCTTTCCATATCCCATTGGTACAAGTCTGATATGTGCTGCTAAAAGAGTACCCAGGAGGATTAAACTCATGCTGATAATTTTTTTCACTAGCACATCCTTTATTGGCTGGTTTCTCTTCACTGTTTTCATTCTGTATTCTCACTTGTACTTCTTGGTACCACTTCCCAAATAAACTACCTGCCCTCTAGTATTTGACTGAGGCTGTACTTTACAGGGAATTCAAACTAAGACAAAGCCTTTTCCAGCTTTTGTGTCTCTGACTCATTTTCCTTCAGAATTCAGCTTGAATATTAGACTAAATAATAATCCCTCAAAAAAGTCCATGTCCTAATTCCTGGAATCTGTGAATGTTACCTTACCTAGCAAGAGGACTTTCCACACTCAACTAGCTTCAGGTTCTTGAGATAAGATTATCCTAGCATATCCAGGTGGGTCCAGTGTAACCACAAGATTGTTGTAGTTCAGAGAGAATGGAAGCAGAAGTCACAGAGGAGAAAAGATGGTACACTACTTGTTCTTAAGATGGAAGAAGGACCACAAAACAGGAAAGGTAGGCAATGTCTAGAAGCTGGAAAAGGGCAAGGAAGCAGGTTCATTCATAGATCCTCCAAAAAGAATGCACCTTTGCAGATCTACTTTTAGACTTCTGATCTCCAGAACTATAACATAAATTTGTGCTTAAGCCACTGAATTTGTGGTTATGTTTTACAGCAGCAGTAGGAAACTAATATAAATATCATTTCTTCATAAACCTTCCATAGTCATCTTATCTATGGGAAATTTCACCCAAGCAAACATATGGAAAATATGACAATTCTGTTAAGTGCTCCACATTTAGTCACAAACAAGGATACTATGCACTCTTTTAAAATGTATTATCTTTATAGTATTATAGATACAGTGTGTGTATGTGTGTGTGTGGGCGTGTTCAATAGTGTCTGACTATTTGTGGCCTTATGGACTGTGGCCCACCAGACTCCTCTGTTCATGGAATTACCCTGGCAAGAATACTAGAGTGGGTTGCCATTTCCTCCTTCAGGGGATCTCCATACTCAGGGACTGAACCTGCATCTCCTGCATTGCAAGCAGATTCTTTATCACTGAGCCACGGGGGAAGCCCATTCTAGTACAGTATTATTGCAATAGTAATGTAATAGTAGTAATAACATTGAGTGACAACATATGTTCAATGTAAAAAGAGTATGTTTCCGTTCCTAACTGTTATTGTTGAAAAGTCTTTTCCAAGATGATTTCCTACTATGATAACTGAACTNGTTCAATACTAGATTCAAGTTTGTATATACTGAGTTTGAAAGGGTGAAAATGTAAGTGGTGGATCTATCAACAAATATCATCAGTGTCAAAATATCTGATCATAACCTATCACTGTAAACAAAGTCCTGATAACTATTTTAACAAATTCATCTTGCTTCTAGATGGAGAACATGTGATTCTTGTTCAGATTTAATGCACTTTAATCTTAAGAATTCAAATCCTGGAAGATGATGCTGTGAAAGTTCTGCACTCAATATGCCAGCAAATTTGGAAAACAGCAGTGGCCACAGGACTGGAAGAGGTCAGTTTTAATTCCAATCCCAAAGAAAGGCAATGCCGAAGAATGCTTAAACTACTGCACAATTGCACTCACCTCACATGCTAATAAAGTGATGCTCAAAATTCTCCAAGCCAGCCTTCAGCAATACATGAACCGTGAACTTCCAGATGTCCAAGCTGGTTTTAGAAAAGGCCAAGGAACCAGAGATCAAATTGCCAACATCTGCTGGATCATGGAAAAAGCAAGAGAGTTCCAGAAAAACATCTGTTTCTGCTTTATTGAGTATTCCAAAGCCTTTGACTGTGTGGATCACAATAAACTGGAAAATTCTGAAAGAGATGGGAATACTTGACCACTTGACCTGCCTCTTGAGAAATTTGTATGCAGGTCAGGAAGCAACAGTTAGGACTGGACATGGAACAACAGACTGGTTCCAAATAGGAAAAGGAGTAGGTCAAGTCCCTTGAATTGCAAGGAGATCCAACCAGTCCATTCTGAAGGAGGTCAGCCCTGGGATTTCTTTGGAGGGAATGATGCTAAAGCTGAAACTCCAGTATTTTGCCCACCTCATGCGAAGAGTTGACTCATTGGAAAAGACTCTGATGCTGGGAGGGATTGGGGGCAGGAGAAGAAGGGAACGACAGAGGATGAGATGGCTGGATGGCATCACTGACTCGATGGACATTGAGTCTGAGTGAACTCCAGGAGTTGGTGATGGACAGGAAGGCCTGGCGTGCTGCAGTTCATTGGGTTGCAAAGTGTTGGACACGACTGAGTGACTGAACTGAACTGAACTGAACTGAATCTTAACAAGATGATATGTATATATAGTGACCCTTAACAATAACTGTAGCAGACAGGACTGTTATTATCCCCTTTCTACATTTTCTCGTAGGAAAAGAGAACACAAGAATTCTGTGGGAGCTATTTCTTGAGGCAACAATATTTAGATAAACAGAGCTGAGCAATGATATATGTAGAATGTGGCAGACATGGAGATGCATCTCCCAGCCTCCTTTTCAGGAGAGGTTGGCTGTCATGCTGTATGTGTGCTCGTGTCAGGGATGCTTGTCAGAAAGTTTCCAGCATCTCCACCTCCTCCCATGCTGATGCTGAGAGGGACCTAATCCATAGCTAATAAGGGAGAAGAGGAAAGGAGATGAGAAATAGAGAAATGGTAATGACAGTGATTTTGATCTGCCAGTCTTTATTTATGGAGCACACAAGATGCTGACCCCTGCCTTCAGATGGTATACTGGTAAAATTCTGAGCTTAAATGTCATTTCTGTGGGTAAGGAGAAGTGTTACAAATTAAATATGTTGGAAATTTGAATAGAAAAATGATACTGTCTTTGTAATCTAGTTTTATAATCTTATACTTTAAAAGTCTATCAGAATAAGTCATGCACCTGAAAATTTTTTTTCTAGTTAAAGGGAAAAAAACACACTATACTAAATGTATTTGAAAAGGATAGTAGGGTAGAAAATTACATGTGTGCTTTGATTATGTCATGAGTCATGCTTTAATATATTATTTGTATTATAGATGTTATATATAATGATAAACTTTTTTTGATAATTTTAAAGTTTTACATAAATGCCAAGTATGCAAACAGCTTGAAGGTTTCACTGTTCCATTCAGTGATAGCAAGCCAGTGTCAGAAGCAGTGTGTAGCACATGCATGCATGCATGCTAAGTCAGGTTAGTCATGTCCGACTCTTTGCAGCCTCCTGGAGTGTAGCCCGCCAGGCTCCTCTGTCCGCCTGATTCTCCAGGAAGGAATACTGGAGTAGGTTGCTATGCCGTCTTCCAGGGGATCTTCCTGGCCGAAGGATAGAACACGTTTCTCCTGCAGCTCCTGCATTGCATGAGGATTCTTTACTACTGACCCCATCTAACACATATTAGATATTTAATAACTATTTTTTGAGTGATTAAATGAGGGAGCCAGATAATTATCATTGGCAGGCCACTTAGCATATCTTTCTACCTTAAAACCAAAACACTGTTCCCATCAATATATTCTTCTTAGTTATTGCAAAATGTGCCATAATATGGATAATCATACTGTTAAATGTTTTGTTTATATTATTTTCTCTATCCTCACAAATCTTTCTTCAGTCTATACAAATTCTTTTTGCCAGTCTATAGGTCTGCAACTCAACTTACTCTATAGACTAAACTCATTTCTCCTCTAATTCCATTTTAAAATACTTTTTGCCATAATATATATATTCCGAATTATGCAATGCATTACTATGCTTGTTCTCTAATTGTTTCAACAGTGTATTTTTATATAGTACAGTATATTCCAAGACTTTTGATGCCTTGGATGTGTCCTGTAATGTCTTGTTATTAGCTCTACCTGGACCAGATACTATTGTTGTTTTGAAAAGTGTGTGGTCAAACTCCTCAGTTCCCAGTGCACCAATGAAGAGCTGATTGGCTCCCACATCAAGCACCAATGCCTTTCTCCCTCTGGCTTCTCTACTCTTCTGCCTGAAGGACTTCTTGATATTTTTGTGAGCTTGCTTACCCCTTGTTCTCAGCAGGATACTAGGGATCAACTGATGAGAGACTGGAGTGTCAGGCACAACTCCCAGGCTTTCCATATCCCATTGGTACAAGTCTGATATGTGCTGCTAAAAGAGTACCCAGGAGGATTAAACTCATGCTGATAATTTTTTTCACTAGCACATCCTTTATTGGCTGGTTTCTCTTCACTGTTTTCATTCTGTATTCTCACTTGTACTTCTTGGTACCACTTCCCAAATAAACTACCTGCCCTCTAGTATTTGACTGAGGCTGTACTTTACAGGGAATTCAAACTAAGACAAAGCCTTTTCCAGCTTTTGTGTCTCTGACTCATTTTCCTTCAGAATTCAGCTTGAATATTAGACTAAATAATAATCCCTCAAAAAAGTCCATGTCCTAATTCCTGGAATCTGTGAATGTTACCTTACCTAGCAAGAGGACTTTCCACACTCAACTAGCTTCAGGTTCTTGAGATAAGATTATCCTAGCATATCCAGGTGGGTCCAGTGTAACCACAAGATTGTTGTAGTTCAGAGAGAATGGAAGCAGAAGTCACAGAGGAGAAAAGATGGTACACTACTTGTTCTTAAGATGGAAGAAGGACCACAAAACAGGAAAGGTAGGCAATGTCTAGAAGCTGGAAAAGGGCAAGGAAGCAGGTTCATTCATAGATCCTCCAAAAAGAATGCACCTTTGCAGATCTACTTTTAGACTTCTGATCTCCAGAACTATAACATAAATTTGTGCTTAAGCCACTGAATTTGTGGTTATGTTTTACAGCAGCAGTAGGAAACTAATATAAATATCATTTCTTCATAAACCTTCCATAGTCATCTTATCTATGGGAAATTTCACCCAAGCAAACATATGGAAAATATGACAATTCTGTTAAGTGCTCCACATTTAGTCACAAACAAGGATACTATGCACTCTTTTAAAATGTATTATCTTTATAGTATTATAGATACAGTGTGTGTATGTGTGTGTGGGCGTGTTCAATAGTGTCTGACTATTTGTGGCCTTATGGACTGTGGCCCACCAGACTCCTCTGTTCATGGAATTACCCTGGCAAGAATACTAGAGTGGGTTGCCATTTCCTCCTTCAGGGGATCTCCATACTCAGGGACTGAACCTGCATCTCCTGCATTGCAAGCAGATTCTTTATCACTGAGCCACGGGGGAAGCCCATTCTAGTACAGTATTATTGCAATAGTAATGTAATAGTAGTAATAACATTGAGTGACAACATATGTTCAATGTAAAAAGAGTATGTTTCCATTCCTAACTGTTATTGTTGAAAAGTCTTTTCCAAGATGATTTCCTACTATGATAACTGAACTTTTTCTTGGGCATTGTTTCCTCAGTCTATTAACCACATTTATTTTTTCTCTGATTCCTCACTCCATGGGGCTGACATATGCTTTAGAGTTCAGAGATGTTTGACTTGCCAGGCTGATAGTTATTTTGCACTTGAGTTATTTAAGCTGTTTAAGCTTCACTACTAGCAATATTAACTGAATATCCTCCTACTCAAATGTCTTTATTAGGCATGTCTCTAATCTCTTGACAAATAAAACACTTATTGGATATGTCTTCTTGTCCCCTAATGTACATAAAACATCCTTGATCTCCTGAGTCAAAACAAAACAAAACCAATAGACAAAGGGCAGAAAAATCTCAACCTGAAATACCCAGGTTGCTAGATGAGATAACCAGTTGCAGCTTGTTCATTATCAGCATGCTTTCTACTATGCATGAAGCTACCTATGATGTTTTCCTAGCAGCAGAGGCTCCTTGCTAGTAATATGAATTTATTAATAGCATGTTCATAAGCTGTTTTATGGATCTGTATTTTAACTTCAAGTGTTTTAATTCTTTCAATGTACTTGTACATACTTTCCTACCTTCATAATTGATCTTGGATATTATGCTATTATATTTTATAATAGTCTTCAGTGTTATACCTTATTATATACCACATTTGTGCATACTCAGTTGCTCAGTTGTGTCAAACTTTTTGCTACCCCATGGACTGTAGCCTTCCACTCTCCTCTGTCCATCAGATTTCCAAGCAAGAATACTGGAGTGGGTTGCCATTTCCTTCTCCAGGGGACCTTCCCAACCCAGGGATGTAAACTGCATCTTCTGCATCTCCTTCATTGACAGGCAGATTCTTTACCACTAACACACCTGGAAGCAAGCTCATATACCACTTTCAGTTCAGTTCAGTCGCTCAGTAGTGTCTGACTCTTTGCAACCCAATGAGCCACAGCATACCAGGCCTCCTTGTCCATCACCAAGTACCGGAGTCTACCCAAACTCATGTCCATTGAGTCGGAGATGCCATCCTCTGTCATCCCTGTCTCTTCCTACCACATTCAGTTGATTGCAAACTGTCATGATTAGTAGAAATTCTAGATAATTTTTAAAAATAGGATCTCTGAAAGATTCTTAGGGCTAGATGTAAACTGGAAAAAAATGTACATACAGTCCATTAGATTGTCTAATCTCAAGGTTAATCACTAGCCAAGTGCATCAGGGTTGGTGCTTCACAGATTATCAATAATAAAGGCATTAATTCACTCTAGAAATGTGTGTTGAGTAGCTGCTGCTGCTGCTGCTAAGTTGCTTCAGTTGTGTTTGACTCTTTGTGACCCCATAGATGGCAGCACACCAGGCTCACCCATCCCTGGGATTCTCCAGGCAAGAATACTGGAGTGGGGTGCCATTTCCTTCTTCAATGCATGAAAGTGAAAAGTGAAAGTGAAGTCGCTCAGTAGTGTCTGACTCTTAGCAACGCCATGGACTGCAGCCTACCAGGCTCCTCCGTCCATGGGATTTTCCAGGCAAGAGTACTGAAGTGGGGTGCCATTGCCTTCTCTGTATTGAGTAGCTAGGGAGTGAATATAGGGAAGAAGCATAGATAATAAAAATTAAGGAAACAAACAAAAACTCTTAATTGTGGTGAGTTCTCTAAATGAAAATGACAGTAGAATATAACAAAAAACAGGAGGGGATCCTCTTTTTATGTAGTTCAAACAGTGAGAATCTCTGAGAAGTGTGATGTATAAATTGAGAATGATAAGAAAGGAAAAGATCAAGCCTTCTGGAGAAAGAAGAGGCCTCACAGAAAGAAGGCACACCATATGTAATTTTCTTTACTTAGGAAAATGTGTGTTCATGAAAAGTAACCTAGGATGAAGTGTAGGGAGACTGGTGAGGGATAGGGGGCGGTAGGATTAGATAAATTTGAAAGTTTGTGAGAACTGCAACATTTTGTTTGAGCTTGTCAAAATCTGAATTCTCTTAGCATGTTGGAGGTCTTTGAGTAGAAGTGACAGCTGGGTGACTCGCAAACTGGACCCAGGGAATCTAAGGCTCCTTACCCTTTCACCCATCCTTGGAATATACACTCTGCCCACCAGTCCCTCAGTGGGAGCCATTTTTAAAGACACAGTGTTGAGATAGCTATGTGTTATTGAGACCATCTGGATGGTACATGTGACTAAATCCTGTTAAGGTCTCTACATAAACTTTTAAGATTCTGGCAGGTGGGTAGCAATCTACTTGTGTTTTGGCCACCCAAGATAAGCCTTATAATTAAGTTCCCCTGTTTAATAAATCTGGAGTGATCTGCCTTTTTCTTCAGTTTCCTCTTGCCCTGTATAAATACAGGGGACAGTTTGTGAAGCAATAGTACCATTGCAATTCAACTTCAAATAGTAAAAGCATGTAAAACATCATTCCCAAATTAGTTTCCCATCTTAGGAAGGTTGTGTGGTTACTTTCAATATAGATATTCTCAGTATAGATTATTATTTTTTTCTCTTTAATAGTTTTCCTTTTATAAAATTTATTTTTTGGCCTCAGTCTTAAATCGATGACTTATTTATGGGTAANGTGTGTGTGTGGGCGTGTTCAATAGTGTCTGACTATTTGTGGCCTTATGGACTGTGGCCCACCAGACTCCTCTGTTCATGGAATTACCCTGGCAAGAATACTAGAGTGGGTTGCCATTTCCTCCTTCAGGGGATCTCCATACTCAGGGACTGAACCTGCATCTCCTGCATTGCAAGCAGATTCTTTATCACTGAGCCACGGGGGAAGCCCATTCTAGTACAGTATTATTGCAATAGTAATGTAATAGTAGTAATAACATTGAGTGACAACATATGTTCAATGTAAAAAGAGTATGTTTCCATTCCTAACTGTTATTGTTGAAAAGTCTTTTCCAAGATGATTTCCTACTATGATAACTGAACTCTTTCTTGGGCATTGTTTCCTCAGTCTATTAACCACATTTATTTTTTCTCTGATTCCTCACTCCATGGGGCTGACATATGCTTTAGAGTTCAGAGATGTTTGACTTGCCAGGCTAATAGTTATTTTGCACTTGAGTTATTTAAGCTGTTTAAGCTTCACTACTAGCAATATTAACTGAATATCCTCCTACTCAAATGTCTTTATTAGGCATGTCTCTAATCTCTTGAGAAATAAAACACTTATTGGATATGTCTTCTTGTCCCCTAATGTACATAAAACATCCTTGATCTCCTGAGTCAAAACAAAACAAAACCAATAGACAAAGGGCAGAAAAATCTCAACCTGAAATACCCAGGTTGCTAGATGAGATAACCAGTTGCAGCTTGTTCATTATCAGCATGCTTTCTACTATGCATGAAGCTACCTATGATGTTTTCCTAGCAGCAGAGGCTCCTTGCTAGTAATATGAATTTATTAATAGCATGTTCATAAGCTGTTTTATGGATCTGTATTTTAACTTCAAGTGTTTTAATTCTTTCAATGTACTTGTACATACTTTCCTACCTTCATAATTGATCTTGGATATTATGCTATTATATTTTATAATAGTCTTCAGTGTTATACCTTATTATATACCACATTTGTGCATACTCAGTTGCTCAGTTGTGTCAAACTTTTTGCTACCCCATGGACTGTAGCCTTCCACTCTCCTCTGTCCATCAGATTTCCAAGCAAGAATACTGGAGTGGGTTGCCATTTCCTTCTCCAGGGGACCTTCCCAACCCAGGGATGTAAACTGCATCTTCTGCATCTCCTTCATTGACAGGCAGATTCTTTACCACTAACACACCTGGAAGCAAGCTCATATACCACTTTCAGTTCAGTTCAGTCGCTCAGTAGTGTCTGACTCTTTGCAACCCAATGAGCCACAGCATACCAGGCCTCCTTGTCCATCACCAAGTACCGGAGTCTACCCAAACTCATGTCCATTGAGTCGGAGATGCCATCCTCTGTCATCCCTGTCTCTTCCTACCACATTCAGTTGATTGCAAACTGTCATGATTAGTAGAAATTCTAGATAATTTTTAAAAATAGGATCTCTGAAAGATTCTTAGGGCTAGATGTAAACTGGAAAAAAATGTACATACAGTCCATTAGATTGTCTAATCTCAAGGTTAATCACTAGCCAAGTGCATCAGGGTTGGTGCTTCACAGATTATCAATAATAAAGGCATTAATTCACTCTAGAAATGTGTGTTGAGTAGCTGCTGCTGCTGCTGCTAAGTTGCTTCAGTTGTGTTTGACTCTTTGTGACCCCATAGATGGCAGCACACCAGGCTCACCCATCCCTGGGATTCTCCAGGCAAGAATACTGGAGTGGGGTGCCATTTCCTTCTTCAATGCATGAAAGTGAAAAGTGAAAGTGAAGTCGCTCAGTAGTGTCTGACTCTTAGCAACCCCATGGACTGCAGCCTACCAGGCTCCTCCGTCCATGGGATTTTCCAGGCAAGAGTACTGGAGTGGGGTGCCATTGCCTTCTCTGTATTGAGTAGCTAGGCAGTGAATATAGGGAAGAAGCATAGATAATAAAAATTAAGGAAACAAACAAAAACTCTTAATTGTGGTGAGTTCTCTAAATGAAAATGACAGTAGAATATAACAAAAAACAGGAGGGGATCCTCTTTTTATGTAGTTCAAACAGTGAGAATCTCTGAGAAGTGTGATGTATAAATTGAGAATGATAAGAAAGGAAAAGATCAAGCCTTCTGGAGAAAGAAGAGGCCTCACAGAAAGAAGGCACACCATATGTAATTTTCTTTACTTAGGAAAATGTGTGTTCATGAAAAGTAACCTAGGATGAAGTGTAGGGAGACTGGTGAGGGATAGGGGGCGGTAGGATTAGATAAATTTGAAAGTTTGTGAGAACTGCAACATTTTGTTTGAGCTTGTCAAAATCTGAATTCTCTTAGCATGTTGGAGGTCTTTGAGTAGAAGTGACAGCTGGGTGACTCGCAAACTGGACCCAGGGAATCTAAGGCTCCTTACCCTTTCACCCATCCTTGGAATATACACTCTGCCCACCAGTCCCTCAGTGGGAGCCATTTTTAAAGACACAGTGTTGAGATAGCTATGTGTTATTGAGACCATCTGGATGGTACATGTGACTAAATCCTGTTAAGGTCTCTACATAAACTTTTAAGATTCTGGCAGGTGGGTAGCAATCTACTTGTGTTTTGGCCACCCAAGATAAGCCTTATAATTAAGTTCCCCTGTTTAATAAATCTGGAGTGATCTGCCTTTTTCTTCAGTTTCCTCTTGCCCTGTATAAATACAGGGGACAGTTTGTGAAGCAATAGTACCATTGCAATTCAACTTCAAATAGTAAAAGCATGTAAAACATCATTCCCAAATTAGTTTCCCATCTTAGGAAGGTTGTGTGGTTACTTTCAATATAGATATTCTCAGTATAGATTATTATTTTTTTCTCTTTAATAGTTTTCCTTTTATAAAATTTATTTTTTGGCCTCAGTCTTAAATCGATGACTTATTTATGGGTAATATGTTTCTTAACAGATAAAGGGATCAGATTTTGAATACTTCTGTGTCTCCCCTCCCTTCATCACATAAATTTGACCCTAAAAACTATCATACATAAATGTGATTCTTCATTAATTAAAATACTAACACTATCCACATCTAATATGAGGACCCTAGATAGCTAGCTTTAAGTGGAGAGGGAGGACTCTAGATAAATAGATGTCTCCAATATAGTGATTAGAGCTGATTAAGATAATGAACATCATCTTGTTTAATATAAAAAATAATCAAAGCCAGTTATCAATTAATACTCAACACAAGGAGTGATGTAAACATGAATTGTTTGCTCCGAAACTGCAGTAGCAATAATTACAATACTTCCACTAGCAGCAGCATTAATATGAAAAGCAGCAAAACCATCAGGAGAAGGAAGAGGATGCCATAGAAAAGAAAGAGGTAGATAGGCATGAATGGGAATAATAGCAACAGAAACATTGTTAATAATTATTTAATTCAAGTAAAATGTGAGCACAAATGGAATTTGAGCCAAAAGTCATAGCTGATTGGTCTTAATTAGCTTGGATACTACATGGGTAATTTCTTTAATTCCTTTTATTGGCTTCACTTTGGTTTTGTCAATTTGGATAATTCAAAATATGTAATGCTAAGAAGGCTTGTACTGGCCACTTGTAAATTCAGTGAGAATTATTCTCAATGACAGCTTCAGTGGCTTTATTTGGGTTGGAGGCAGTGAAGTTTAAAGAAGTGATTAATTCATTAAAATTACATCATGAGAAATACAGTAACAGGCTAAATATATTTCTCACCTATAAAATTAATTAATCAGAGCTAGATTTGTCTTGAAAACACTTATAAAATAGAATTGTTTAAAGAATAAAGGTAGATGATATTTTTGTTTGCCTCATAATCTTTTTAGTGGAATGACTTATTAATGGAGGACTATGAACACAGTTGCAACAAAACTTTGCTCTGTTTACAGAAAGTGATGTGGAGATTTGTGTAACTGATTTTCATTCCATTGAATATTTTGTTGTTGTTGTTGTCAGAAACATTAGTTAAGTATGGACATAAAATACATTTTCTTTGTATTTGCTGGGTAAATGTTATATAAAGATGCAGTGTTAATTATTTAAGGGAGTAAGCAGATGGTACCCCTGTTTTACAGAGTTTTTCCAAGAAATTATGCATTATTGCTCCAAGTATTAATTCCAGGTTTGAAAGCTAAAAAAGCATCAATATAGCAAGCATGTGGTTTATTTAATATTTATTAGGGTCTATCAAAATATAATTATATGTTTAGTTTTCTTTTAGTTGTTTGGCATTAATTTGAGAGTGCTACACTTGCAATTTTCATATTGATTTTCATTACCAAAAGAAAAAGATATTTTTATGGTTGCTTCATTCTCTTGGATTTGTTGCTAAAAATCACAGCACTTTAATTATATCTTTGTGTTAATAGGTTTAGGACTAGTTTCTTTCTACCTCAATAAATCAGAACTACCAAATCTGTTCAGTTTACTCAAACTGCAGTCAGTGCTGATTTGCTTTTGATTCAGCAGTTTCATTTACTTGTGTATTGGAAATTCAATTATTTGCAATTACAGTTTCAATGTATTAAGATAAATGTGATATAACATCTAAATTGTAAATTGCAAAAGTTCAATTTTTATTATTTTGTGTATTGGAAGCTATTTATAAATAATCTTAGAGAGTAAGTATAAATGTTATTAATTTTAATATTTGTGTATTTTCCTGGAAATTATATATTCAAGTATACACATAAACATATTCATTGTCAATATATACATTTTAAATGATAAAATAACAAAATTGCCTATTAAAATTGTAATGATCCCAACCATTCAAGCACTTCTATAACATGAGTACTGTAACAGTTGTTATTCTATGCTCCATTTTCAATGAATTATTTCTTAATATTTTAGATTTTTAGCTGCATTAAAGTTGAGGGTAATAAGCAATTTTATTTAATGCTGATACATTTTCCACAGTTGCATAAGATTGGCTCACATCTCAGCTGTGATCTAAAGTAAACTTCAGGATTGGGAACTCATATACACCCGTGGCTGATTCATGTCAATGTATGGCAAAACCAATACAGTATTGTAAAGCAAAATAAAGTAAAATAATTAAATAAAGTAAACTTCATTTTCATATGAAAAACCAGTATTTCTGATCACGTTTACTATATCAAAAAATCCATATGTTTAAGTAAGAAATTTAAAATCTCAGGTTTTTCTGAAAAAAAAATTAAAATGTTATTCAATAAAAGTAACACAAACTTTGTAGTGCTATGTAATAAATATTTTAAAGATTGCATATATATTTTACTACTATAATTTATATTATTGATGAGAAGCAACAGGGCCTTAATATTGTCAATAATTTTACATTTAAAAATGAGGCATACTTTCTTGCACATGGAGTAAAAAATATATACTGACCTTACCTTTAAAATCAATGAAATTTTTTCATTTTAAATATGTGTTTAACATTCTAATGAAATTATTAAGAGCTCCTAAAATGATTAAAGAGAGTCTTGCCATAACTTTTAAAAATTATTTTCTTTCACAAACTCCCTTTTTTCTTATATTTCTAAAGAGAAAAATTAAACCTCTTGAGATTTTCAGTTTTAAAAAACATAAGATTTAGGGTTCTGTTAAGAAACCAGATCTTTGTAATAGGAATTGTAGGCAATTATGAAAGTAATACTTGGAAAGATTTTTAATATGCTCTATATTGTTGTTTAATATTTTTCACTTTTATTTTAAAATCTTCAAGCTTGTTATGCTTCTAACACTCACAAATATGACCAAATTTTTATATTCACAGAATTATTCACAACTTTAACTTCTGAGATTTCTGTTACTCATACTAAAAATAAATAAATATATGACTTCAAAGGCGTAAATGTAAATTAAAATTTCTATGACAAATTTTTTGGAAAAGAAAAAAGGAAAAAGCNATATGACCAAATTTTTATATTCACAGAATTATTCACAACTTTAACTTCTGAGATTTCTGTTACTCATACTAAAAATAAATAAATATATGACTTCAAAGGCGTAAATGTAAATTAAAATTTCTATGACAAATTTTTTGGAAAAGAAAAAAAGAAAAAGCTCACTACATCCCAAAGTGAACTGAAAGCCAGATAACTCAAAAATAAATTTCTAATAACATTTTTTAAGAGAATTGTAATATTTCATCCCTTTACTGGCAAACTGAAAGTTCATTGATTAACAGTAATGAATGCACTTGACTTAAAGCTCTAGCTGGGCCTCTGTTTAAATGCACATTAATGTGAACAATATTTGGTATACCCTATCTAATGTTACAAAAAATTTGCTCAGATTTGTGCTTTTTTTCAAGAATTTTTCACGCAATCTTAATTTAGAGAGTTTAAAATATACTGGAAAATATAAATGTAACATGAAATTTGCAGTTGTTATTAGTTTTGAGATGTAATATTTATAGATAACTAATATATTTAATTTATTAATCTTGATGTTTTCTGAATAGAAAAATAATTTTTTTTTGTTGTAAGAACATTTTTTAAATCCCTAGGCATTTTATAAGTATTCAGCTTAAACCTGTTTTATTTTGAAGAAAATACCCATTAATAATTATCTAAGAGATCATGATTACACTTGAAAGATCCAGCAAGAGAGCTGGATGTAAAGTAAAGCATAAATGAAGAATGCCCATGGTTAATTAAATTGCATTTCTTGAACAAAACAGAAAGTATGCAATCAGATTTGAGGTTCCTACCCTATCTCCCTGCTAAGCACTTAAGACTGAAAAAAATAAAGGAATAAAGTTAGGTTTAGCATTATTATAGATGGGAGCCACATCTCTAGGAGATAATACCATATTAGTTTTCTGGAATGATAATTAGGATATTCACCTTAAGAGTTTCCCTTTGATGCACTATTTAAAATCGTAAGTGAGGAATGCGTTAGGAATGAAATAAAACCACAGGTGGTGTTTTGGTTCCCAAGCCCCTAATGCTTCAAATAAAAGGAGTGAATTAACAGATGAAATACAAAATCTGTATGAAGTCTGGAAGAAACTGTTCAAATATTTAACTTCTCTGTTTAGATCTTATTAACAACAACAAAACACTTCATCCCCAAAAGCAAGCAGAGTTCATATAATTACTAGTTAGTGGATCATTATCATTTGTGTGCTATTATTTTAAATCTTGAGTTTTGTTTCATAAGATTATTATTATTATTATTATTATTTTGAGAATTTACCAGTGAATACGTTTGTCAAAATGCTTTTAATCACATTTGGTCTGGACATTTTTTTTTTTTAATCCATCACTAAAGGAAGCTCAACTATGAGAGGAGGATTTTTGTTTCTCTTTTCCTCACTTGTACATAAGTTCTGGTTACAAAAGACTACTATTCCATTTCCTAAGATTTGCAAAAATCTTTTTTTTTCCCCTTAAATATTACCCTGTTTTTGAATGGGATATTATCTACCTATACATGAGAAATTATACAAAAGTGGTTTTAGAGGTTAGAAGAGAGATCATCATGTTCAGTGGACACTGAAAAAGTTTACCTTTAAAGAGTCAAAACTTCTATTTGAACTTGAATATTTAATACAAATATAGCATTTGAGTTTGATATTCTTTTTTATTTTAGATAAACAATTTAGCTGTAACTAATACTATGGCACATAATTAAAATAAATGATTTAATGCTAACATTTGAAGCAAGATTCATAGTTTCATTTTTTATTTAGTGGTAAGACTAGTTGAGTATGAATATTTATAAATTGTTATTTTGAAGTATACTAGTTGAGAACTGAGTATTCTATTAAGCATTTGTACTCATTCAAATTTCTCACATGCTGCTTCTGTTTACTAAAAGTTATCCTAACCTTGCAAGTTCTACTGAATTTTTAATTGTGAAGTGGTAAATGGCTTTCTGCTAACACTCAAAAGCCATCCATCATTAAATATATTTTACAAACTAATTCCCTTCATCGATCACCTGAAGCTTACCTACTCCTTTGACAACTTACCATTTAACTTGCTTGAAATAAAACAAGAAATACTTTATTTTTCTTTTGAATTTCCTAGTACTTTAACTTAAATTGTAATTTCTCATTTACATACAGTAACAGCTTAATTGGATTGTTATCTTAGTTTCTCCCTGGAAATCCTCTCTGCATAAGAAACTGCATTTTATACTCACTGGTATTGATCCTGTTTATTTGAAAACATATATCTATTTATTATTCATTGAAAAAGTGCTCATATTCTGCATATTCTCATCTTTTAAGCTGAATCTTTGCAAATCATTTAAGATTCTGTCACTTTCCCAATTAAAAAAATGCTGTTAGCTTACCTAAAAGATATCCTAGGATTAGTTATGAACATAATTTTCCCACTTCTACATTTGAATAGTCTGCTTTATAAATTAGCATAGCACTAAGCACATAGCCATGAAATCAGCTTTGGCAATCAGAGAATATATGCATTGTATAAGATCAAAGTATTTTTATTAATATGGTGCTTGGAATCTTGTGTTTTTCAGATATCAATTTAGAACATTATTATAAGAAAAGAAAAAAACTGATTTATGAAAAANCATAGCCATGAAATCAGCTTTGGCAATCAGAGAATATATGCATTGTATAAGATCAAAGTATTTTTATTAATATGGTGCTTGGAATCTTGTGATTTTCAGATATCAATTTAGAACATTATTATAAGAAAAGAAAAAAACTGATTTATGAAAAGGTAAAAAGTGAGAGAAATATTAAAATGAGAATACTTTCAGACATTGGAAGAAGCACAAGTAAAGATTCCTAAATTCAATAAATTGCTCTGTATCTTGGAGTTAGATGATTCAACCTTTTAATGTGAATTTCAGTTTAACAAATAACTATTCCTTAAAATAATTTCAGTTAAAAGTAACAACTTTTTGTGTATCTTTAACCCTAAAAAGTATCAAATTTTAATTTATAATCAACATGGACAACAGAATTTTTCCTCTTTTATATGGATATGTACTAATCACCTACTTTAGTGGTGCAGGAGCCACTAAAGGGGCAATGTGGAGAGGGCTGACAGAATGTGGCCCACTGGAGAAGGGAATGGCAAAGCACTTCCGTATTCGTGCCTTAGATAGGACACTGAAAGGTGAACTCCCCAGTTTGGTAGGTGCCCAGTATGCTACTGGAGATCAGTACATAATAACTCCAGAAAGAAATAATTCCAGAAAGAAAGAATGAGCTAAAGCAAAAATAACACCCAGTTGTGATGTGACTGGTGATAGAGGCAAAGTCTAATGCTGTAAAGCGCAATATTGCATAGGAACCTGGAATGTTAGGTCCATGAATCAGGGCAAATTAGAACTGGTCAAACAGGAGATGGCAAAGTGAACATTTACATTCTAGGAATGAGCAAGCTAAGATGGACTGGATTGAGTGAAATTAACTCAGATGACCATTATATATACTATTGTAGGAAGGGATCCTTTAGAAGAAATGAAGTAGCCATCATATTCAGCAAAAGAGTCCAAAATGCAGTATTTGATTCAAGCTCAAATTGATAGAATGATCTCTGTTCATTTCCAAGGCAAATCATTCAATATCGTGGTAATCAAAATCTATGCTGTGACCAGTAATGCTGAAGAAGCTGAAGCTGAGTGATTCTATGAAGACCTACAAGACCTTTTAGAAATAACACCTCAAAAGATGTCCTTTTCATTATAGGGGACTGGAATGCAGAAGTAGGAAATCAAGAAATACCTGGAGTAAGAGGTAAATTTGGCCTTGGAGTACAGAATGAAACAGGGAAAAGGCTANGACATTACTTTGCCAACTAAGGTCCGTCTAGTCAAGGCTATAGTTTTTCCTGTGGTCATGTATGGATGTGAGAGTTGGACTGTGAAGAAGGTTGAGCGCCGAAGAATTGATGCTTTTGAACTGTGGTGTTGGAGAAGACTCTTGAGAGTCCCTTGGACTGCAAGGAGATCCAACCCTCCCATTCTGAAAGAGATCAACCCTGGGATTTATTTGGAAGGAACGATGCTAAAGCTGAACGTCCAGAACTTTGGCTTCCTCATGGGAAGAGTTGACTCATTGGAAAAGACTCTGATGCTAGAAGGAATTGAGGGCAGGAGGAGAAGGGGACGACCGAGGATGAGATGGCTGGATGGCATCACGAACTCAATGGACGTGAGTCTGAGTGAACTCCGGGAGTTGGTAATGGACATGGAGGCATGGAGTGCTGCAGTTCATGAGGTTGCAAAGAGTCGGAGACGACTGAGATACTGAAGCGAACTAAACTGAGTGCTTACTTCATGCCATTCAAGTTTTAAATGCTTACATTATTAATATTTTAAAGTCATTCTATTATCATTAGGTATTACAGTAACTGAAATACATCTTTCAATGATATCTGTTTTAAAAATTTGAGATCACTATTGACAGTTTTGTGTGGCATAAGTCCATTTTTCTTTTTTTAATTGTTTCATTCATTGAACTGTTGGTTTGATATGAGCCTTAGTTGTTTATTGTGATTAATAATTTAAATGTTTTTGTTACAGTTTTAGATTGATGAGCAGTTGAAATGTTATGTGCTCTCTTGAAGAAATTCCTTTATCCAGTGAGCCATAGCACCTGTGAATATATATCTATATTTGGTCTACTGTTTAAAATAAAAATCATCTTATTGTGATTAAAGGGCTTCCCTGGTGGCTCACAATCTTCCTGCACTGCAAGAGACCCGTGGTTGTCCCTTGAATGGGAGGATATCCTGGAGAAGTGAATGACTACCCACTCCAGTATTCTTGCCAGGAGAATTCCACAGACAGAGCAGCATGGTGGGCTGCAGTCCATGGGGTTGCAAAGTGTTGGACATGACTGAGCAACTAACACTTTCATTTATTTTAATATATATCTTGTAACAATATACAAAATAAATCAAAGACACTAAATCTACATAACACTGTACTGATACGTCATATTGCACGTTAAATTTTTTTTAGGAACCTCTGAAATGATGACATATAAGGGGTAACAGTTTGAGCTTAGTTCATTTTTTCAAATTCAATTAAAATTAAAAATAACTGCATAAAAATAACATCTGTATAATAGATATATAAGAATATTTCTGCAGCGTCTCTCTCTTTTTTTTAGCAATATTTCAGATCTCTACTCATTTTTTAACTGTAAAATGTGATTCCAGACAAGACACAATGGCCGTGCCCATCTATGTGTGTCACTATAAATGTCTATTCATTTTTGTTGTTTAGGTTCTTATATTTTGCTTTTCTTCAGTTTAAAACACACACACACACATATGTTAATTTACCTACTTTAAAATTATTTACTGATATTTTGTAGTTAATCTAACAAGGGGAATTTTTTAGTGAAATATAAAATGCTTTCATATTAACTGAGAGTTCTGAGTGATTTCTCAACTGACATTGAGGCGACAGTGTCAAAGAAAATGTGGCTTGTTGGAAATAATAGTGGCCTGGCGAGTCATTCTAACATCACAGTAAAAAAGATATTTGAGATTTATTGAGCTATTAAAATTTTCTGCGTCTAGTTTATCACCGATAAAGTGGGGATAATTGTCACTACACCTATCTTATAAGATTGTTACAAAGATTATAAAGATGAATACAGAAACATTTTTCTACATAATCAAGTAATGAAGAAAATATAAGGAAAGGTACAGATGTAAGAAATCCCCACTGTACTGAGACTCAGTTGACTGACTAAAATATTAAATTTATCATGAATATATTAACAGTTAATGATTATTATCTTAAAATAATACTGTTAATCTTTTATCTAAACTTTTTGTCACAAAATAATTTATTTTTTTTAATATTGTAAATGTAATCAGTATCATGGGGCTTCCCTGGTGGCTTAGCTGTGAAGAATTGCCTAGAATGGAGAAGAAATGAGTTCAGTCCTTAAGTCAGGAAGATCCCCTGGAGAATGAAATAGCAATCCACTCTAATATTCTTGCCTGGGAAATCCCATAGACAGAGGAGGCTGGCAGGCTACAGAAGAAGCACCTGCAAATGAGTCAGATACAACTTAGTGACTAAACAACATCAATATCATATTAATTTAATACATCAGTATTCAATTCAGTTCAGTCACTCAGTCGTGTCTGATTCTTTGAGACCCCATGAATCACAGCACTCCAGGCCTCCTTGTCCATCACCAACTCCCGGAGTTCACTCAAACTAACATTCATTGAGTTGGTGATGCCATCCAGCCATCTCATCCTCTGTCATCCCTTTTTCTTCCTGCCCCCAGTCTCTCCTAGCATCAGGGCCTTTCCCAATATTAATAGATAGCAATAATATTACTTAAATATTTCATTAAGCTAGTTAAGAATAAAATATGAGATATATTACTATTCATATAAATGCAAATGAGTAAAAGTGGTAATATATTAATTGTCCATCTAAACAAAACAATTTAACTTTTAAGACAAATACAACAATTCATTAGGAGAGGAAGAGAAGGACACTTCATTAGGAGAAGGGGACCATGGCAGATGACATGATTGGATGGCATCACTGGCTTGATGGACATGAATTTGAGCAAGCTCTGGGAGTTGGTGGTGGAGAGGGAAGCATGGCATGCTGCAGTTCATTGGGTCACAAAGAGTTGGACATGACTCATTGACTAAACAGTACTGAACATTTCATTATTGAACAGAAGGCTAAGACAACTTGAAGGATCATAGAAAAATAAAATAGAATGAATAAATTTATTTTACAGATATTTAAAAATCTGAATTTCAGACAGTGTAATTAATCTGTATAAACACTATATTTGTAATAAAATATTCTTTAAAGATTTCATTGAAATTTTAGTAGTAGTGGTTTTAGCTTTCCATGTTGTTAAGTTTTTCAATTTTGTTTCTATTGATGTTTTTTTTTTCTTTTTAGACACAATTTAATAGTTTAAATTATATGTTCAAATACCCTAACCTTATAATTAAATTATAGGGTATCAATTCTAGGGAGTTATAGCTGTCAATTCACTGAAACACATAAACTCCCTTGATGCTGAACATGTACTCATTAGTTTGCTCTTCCTCAGTAATACCAAATATGAGGAGAAGATCAAGGAAGAGTGACTGAAGTGACTTAGCACAGCACACACAGAAGACTTCAGTTCCTCAAACTTCAATATGTACACAAGATTAACCTCACTTATCTTAACCAAGACTCTTGGGAAGTGGTTCATGGAATGAGGTAATTTAGTGGGGATTAATGAGCTAGGAGGGCTTCCCAGGTGGCTGGTTGATAAAGAATCTGCTTGCCAATGCAGGAGAAACAGGACACAGGGTTTTATCCCTTGTGGTTTTTATCCCTGGGTCAGGGAAATCCCCTGGAGTTGTTGTTGCTTAGTAAGTCGTGTCCAACTCGACTGCATGGACTGCAGCACACCAGGCTTCCCTGTCCTTCACTATCTCCCAGAGTTTGTTCAAATTAATGTCCATTGAATCAGTGATGCTATCTAACCATCTCCTCCTCTGTCATCCCTTCCTCTCCTACCTGCAATCTTTCCCAGCATCAGTGTCTTTTCCAATGAGTTGGCTGTTCACATCAGATGGCCAGAAGACTGGAGCTTCAGGTTCAGCATCCATCCTTCCAATGAATATTCAGCTTTGAGTTCCTTTAGGATTGACTGGTTTCATCTTGCTGTCCAAGGGACTCTCAAAGATCTATTCCAGCATCACAGTTCAAAAGCATCAGTTCTTCAGACATTCAGCCTTCTTTATGATCCAACTCTCTCATCAGTACCTGAGTAGGAAATGGCAGCCTACACCAGTATTCTTGCCCTGGGAAATTCCATGGATAGAGGAGACCAGTGGGCTCCAGTCTACAAGATCAGGAAGAGTTGGACATGACTGAAGGACTGAGTATGAAAACATTCAGTGAGCTAGGAAGAGGGAAATCTTATCAACAAAGAAAAATAAAAGAGGAGGGGTCATCTGTAATCTAACAAAACAAAATATATGAAAACAAAAGAAATATTTTCTCATAGTATTTTTCTACATATATATATTTTTCTAAAACAGATTCTTTATATTACCCTGATTTCCACAGCCATATATGATTAAATACTTCTGTGCCCCTATACATTCTTGTAAAACATTCTTTTAAATGATGATAGTTGCAAAGGTTATTTAATTAAGCAATTTTGTATAATGCATTTAGCTTATTTCAAAATATTTGCTATCACAAGAAATACTATAAGGAACTACCTTTCGTTGTGATTTCAGTTTAGTTCAGTCGCTCAATCGTGTCAAATTCTTTGCTACACCATGAATTGCAGCATACCAGGCCTCCTTGTCCATCATTAACTTCCGGAGTTCACTCAAACTCATGTCCATCGAGTCCGTGATGCCATCCAGCCATCTCATCCTCGGTCATTCCCTTCTCTTCATGCCCCCAACACCTCCAAGCATAAGAGTCTTCCAATGAGACAACTCTTCCCATGAGGTGGCCAAAGTACTGGAGTTTCAGCTTTAGCATCATTCTTTCTGAAGAACACTAAGGACTGATCTCCTTTAGAATGGACTCGTAGGATCTCTTTGCAGTCCAAGGGACTCTCAAGAGTCTTCNATCTCATCCTCGGTCATTCCCTTCTCTTCATGCCCCCAACACCTCCAAGCATAAGAGTCTTCCAATGAGACAACTCTTCCCATGAGGTGGCCAAAGTACTGGAGTTTCAGCTTTAGCATCATTCTTTCTGAAGAACACTAAGGACTGATCTCCTTTAGAATGGACTCGTAGGATCTCTTTGCAGTCCAAGGGACTCTCAAGAGTCTTCTCCAACACCACAGTTTAAAAGCATCAGTTTTTCGGCACTCAGCTTTCTTCACAGTCCAACTCTCACAACCATACACGACCACTGGAAAAACAAAAACCTTGACTAGAAGGACCTTTGTTGGCAAAGTATTGTCTCTGCTTTTGAATATGCTATCTAGGTTGGTCATAACTTTCCTTCCAAGGAGGAAGCATCTTTTAATTCCATGGCTGCAATCACCATCTACAGTGATTTTCAAGCCCCCCCAAATAAAGTCAGCCACTGTTTCCCCATCTATTTCCCATGAAGTAAGTGATGGGACCAGATGCCATGATCTTTGTTTCTGAATGTTGAGCTTTAAGCCAACTTTTTCACTCTCCTCTTTCACTTTCAGCAAGAGGCTTTTTAGTTCCTCTTCCCTTTCTGCCATAAGGAGTGGTATTAACTGCATATCTGAGGTTATTGATATTTCTCCCAGCAATCTTGATTCCAGCTTGTGCTTCTTCCAGCCCAGCATTTCTCGTGATGTACTCTGCATATAAGTTAAAAAAGCAAGGTGACAATATACAGACTTGACATACTCCTTTTCCTATTTGGAACCAGTCTGTTGTTCCATGTCCAGTTCTAATTGTTGCCTCCTGACCTGCATATAGGTTTCTCAAGAGGCAGGCCAGGTGGTCTGGTATTCCCATCTCTTTCAGAATTTTCCATAGTTTATTGTGATCCACACAGTCAAAGGCTTTGGCGTAGTCAATAAAGCAGAAATAGATGTTCTTCTGGAACTCTCTTGCTTTTTCAATGATTCATGAGTTATCTAGTCTGAAAATTTTATTCATCACCTTGCATAACTTGATACAAGATTTTCATCAGAGTACTACATAATTGGTCTCATTACACTATCATCAGTTCAGTTCAGTTCAGTCATTCAGTCATGTCCGACCCTTTGTGACCCCATAAACTGCAGCATTCCAGTCCTCTCCATCACAGACTCCTGGAGTCCATCCAAACCTATGTCCATTGTGTCAGTGATGCCATTAACCATCTCATCCTCTGTCATTCCCCTCTCCTCCTGCCCTCAATCTTTCCCAGCATCAGGGTCCTTTCAAATGAGTCAGCTCTCTGAATCAGGTGGCCAAAGTATTGGAGTTTCAGTTTCAACATCAGTCCTTCCACTGATCATCCAGGACTGATCTCCTTTAGGATGGACTGGTTGGCTCTCCTTGCAGTCCAAGGGACTCTCAAAATTCTTCTCAAACACCACAATTCAAAATCGTCAATTCTTTAGTGCTTAGCTTTCTTTATAGGTCAACTCTCACATCCATACAGGACTACTGGAAAAGCCACAGCCTTGACTAGATGGACCTTTGTTGGCACAGTAATGTCTCTGCTTTTTAATATGCAGTCTAGGTTGGTCATAACTTTCCTTCCAAGGAGTAAGCGTCTTTTAATTTCATGGCTGCGATCACGATCTGCAGTGATTTTGGAGCCCAGAAAAATAAAGTCTGACACTGTTTCCACTGTTTCCCCATCTATTTGCCATGAAGTGATGGGACCAGCTGCCATGATCTTAGTTTTCTGAATGTTGACACTATCATCATCGAACATTATTTGACAAAGAGTGCAGTGATTATCCATAATGTGCATATGTTTTATTCACAAGAAAGTCCTCTGAATATTAGGTTGGTGCAAATGTAATTGCAGTTTATCCATTGTTGAAATTTGTTGTTTGATATGAAATACCTTCTCAATAAATGTGCTTGTGTTATACACCATTTAATGCACATATCTCATTTTAAGGTTTTTTTTTTTTTTGCTAATGACATTACTCACTGTTTATTGTATGTTAATAGTTATTTTAAACTATGAAAATGATATTAAACAAAAAGCAAATTTGAGTAATTTTCTTTAGTTCAAAATGTGTCATAAAGCAGTAGAAACAACTTGCAACACCAACAATGCTTTTTTGAAGCCATTTATCAATTATTATTATTATTTATTTATTTATTTTTTACTTTACAATATTGTATTGGTTTTGACAACAATGTTTTTGACCCCAAACAAACATACAGTTCAAGAAGTTTTGAGAAGAAGGCAACAACGTTGAACATGAGGAGCACAGTGGCCAGCCATCAGAAGGTGACAATGGCCAACTGAGAGCAATCATCAAATCTTATCCTCTTACAACTATGTGACAAGTTGCTGAGGAACTCAACATCAACAATTCTATGGTTGATTGACATTTGAAACAAATTGGAAAGGTGAAAAGGCTCAGTAAGTGGATGTCTCATGAGCTGATTACAAATAAAAAAGAAAAATTCATTGTTTTGAAGTGTCATCTTCTCATATTCTATACAACAATGAACCATTACTTGATCAGATTGTGACATGCGACTAAAAGTGGATTTTATACAACAGTTGGCGATGACCAATTCAGTGGTTGGACCAAGAAAAAGTTCCAAAGCACATTGCAAATTCAAACTTTCACCCCAAAAAGGTCATGATCACTGTTTGGTGGTCTGTTGCCAGTGTGACCCACTATAGCTTTCTGAATCCTGGCGAAACCATCACATCTGAGAAGTACGCTCAGCAAATCAATGCAATATACTGAAAACTGCAATGCCTGCAGCCAACATTGGTCAACAGAATGGACCCAATTCTTCTCTATGACAACACCTGACTATACATCACACATCAATGCTTCAAAAGTTGAGTGAGTTGTGCTATGAAGTTTTGCCTCATCTGTCATATTCATTCAGTCCAGTAGCTCAGTCATCTGAGTTGCCATATTCATCTGACCTCTCAGCAACTGACTACCACTTCTTCAACCATTTTGACAACTTTTTGCAGAGAAAATCTTTCCACAACCAACAGGAGACAGAAAATGCTTTTCAAGAGTTCATTGAATCCACAAGCACAGATTTTTATGCTACAAGAATAAACAAGCTTAATTCTCATTGGCAAAAATGTGTTGATTTTAACTGTTCCTGTTTTGATTAACAAAGATGTGTTTGATCCTAGTTAAAATGATTTAAAATTAATGGTCTGAAACTGCAATTACTTTTGTGCCAAACTAATACATTCTGAAGTGTAAGTGAAGTGAAAGTCCCCCTGTCGTGTCTGATTCTGTGATCTCATGGACTATACAGTCCATGGAATTCTCCAGGCCAGAATATTGAAGTGGGTAGCCTTTCGGTTCTCCAGAGGATCTTCCCAACTCAGGGACTGAACCCAGGTCTCTCTCATTACAGGCAGATTCTTTACCAGCTGAGCCAAAAGGGAAGCTCAAAATTCAATCCCAGAGGCTATGGTGGTGGTTTAGTTACTAAGTCATTTCCAACTGATTGCGACACCATGGACTATAGCCTGCCAGGCTCCTCTGTCCATGGGATTCTCCAGGCAAGAATACTGGAATGGATTGCTATTTCCTTCTCCAGGGGATCTTCCCAATCCAGGAACCGAACCTGAGTCTCTTAAATTGCAAGCAGATTCTTTACCAATTGAGCTATCAGTGAAACCTAGACAAAAAAATAAATAAATAAAAAGTGAAAGTCGCTCAGTCCTGTCCCACTCTTTTTAACCCCATGGACTATACAAGTCCGTGGAGTTTTCCATGCCAGAATACTAGAGTAGGTTGCTTTTTCCCTTCTCCAGCGGATCTTCCCAACCCAGGAATTGAACTGAAGTCCCCTAAATTGCATGTAGATTCTTTACTAAATGAGCTATGGATTTCTCCAGGGCAGTATACTGGAGTGGATAGCCTTTCCCTTCTCTAGGGGATTTTCCCAGGCTAGGGATCAAACCCAAGTCTCCTGCATTGCAGGTAGATTTTTACCAGCTGAGGTATTAGGGAAGCCTAATAACTTCTAGCTATATTCAAATATCAAAGACTACTGGAGAATAACCAAATGCCATTTTTAACTAAATTAAATGAGTAATAGGCAATTTTACAGAGTTTTAAGAAATTAATTATAATACATATTTCATACTTAAAATAGAGTATTTAAAATCTCATAAATTAATAAGTACTAGCTTCAGTTCAGTTAAGTCGCTCAGTTGTGTCCGAATCGCAGCACGCCAGGCCTCCCTGTCCATCACCATCTCCCGGAGTTCACCCAGACTCAAGTTCATCGAGTCAGTGATCCCATCCAGCCATCTCATCCTTGGTCGTCCCCTTCTCCTCCTGCCCCCAATCCCTCCCAGCGTCAAAGTGTTTTCCAGTGAGTCAATTCTTCGCATGAGGTGGCCAAAGTACTGGAGTTTCAGCTTCAGCATCATTCCTTCCAAAGAAATCCTAGGGCTGATCTCCTTTAGAATGGACTGGTTGGATCTCCTTGCAGTCCAAGAGACTCTCAAATGTCTTCTCCAACACCACAGTTCAAAAGCATCAATTCTTTGGCTCTCTGCCTTCTTCACAGTCCAACTCTCACATCCATACATGACCACAGGAAAAACCATAGCCTTGACTAGACGGACCTTAGTCAGCAAAGTACTAGCTTACTTTATTTACATAATTACTATAAGCATCAGAGTAGTATTTAACTATTTGCTAATTTTTTTTACAGAAGTTCTCATTTGACTCTGCATTGCTGAGAATTATTTGATTTAATGTTTTCATCCTGTTTGTAATTTATGTCAAAACATTATTCTCTATACATTAAACACTAGGTTAAAACTTTATTTTGAAAATGAGAAATAATCTTTCCATCATTTCAAAGTTCAGTTCAAACTCTTATTTTATCTATGATTGCATAGTTTAAAAGATTCTGAAATAACCAGAGAATATATGTTTAGCACAATAATTTTGCCTATTTTCTCTTTAGTAGAACAGACTGATTTATAAATTTTATTATTTACTTTATTAATATGATGCTTTGTTACAGTACTTTATAAAAGTATCACTGATACATTTATTAGCAGATTTCATCCAGTATAAAAATACCTCACACTGTAATGAACATACATTTTCATCTTTGGCAACCATTCCTAAATGTTTATTTGTTTTAGAAACACTTAAATGTACTGGCACTTATCAAGCCTCTACTTTTTTTTTTTTTTTTTTTTTTTTCTTTTATTTTTCCATTTATGTTTTCTTTTTTTTTTCTTTTAAA
>SJYW01043187.1:0-14774 GCA_006410735.1 Raphicerus campestris | reverse complement strand
TTTTTTTTTTTTTTTTTGCCTTGAATTGTCCCATTTATGTGACCTTCTATTAGCCTTTGAAAATACACTATTGGCAGTCAGCTCACCACTGGGTTCTAATTTGTGATACACAGAGAGAACTCTAGGAGTTCGTTTAGATGACAGAGAGAAACATGTTCTTTTTCTTTCACTGAATGTCACTTTAAGAACATAATAAGGGGAATGTCGTTTTCAAAATGTCCCTGAGTTCTTAAGAATTCTGTGTTCAGCTAAATCTAGCAAAAACCAAAAGACTAGATAGCTGATTTCTCCAACTTTACTCAAAAGCACAAAGTAAATTTTGCATATTACATTTCTTCAGTATCAATTGCTAGCTTTCTGAAGTGTGCAATTATTGAATTCATGTGTTTTCAGATCAACTGTAATTAACTTCTTTTAAAGTTCTTATTTACTTATTTTTATTTCCATAATATTCTATTAAAATATAATCTATAGTTAGAGATAGCCCATTAACCTAATCAAAATAATTAGAAAACAATCATTTATAAAGACTTCATGCCTCAAGAACAAACTATATGTTGAATTGTTGGCTAAGAAAACATTTTAATATTAATAATCTCCATATTTTCTTATAATTAATAAAGTTAATTGAATTTCTTCTCCAGTTTGGGTCAGTTTGCAATCAAATGGATTTGAAACAGCCTTCTATAGTCACATCCTGTATAGTATCTGACCTAAGGTGTCCTTGTAAAAAATGCCTATGGACAATAGTTTTGAGATTACATGTGGTCAGTATGCAATCTTTGTAGCAGTAAGAGAAAGGTTCTTCCTCAGCAGTGAACTGGTGAGGTGAATAATTCAAGTAAAAACTGACATTGCTGGAGGCCAAATTGCTGAAATATTTCTCGATTAGAATTATAAGAGCATGAGGGATTTTTGGAGAGCAAATAAAGGTCATTTGGTCCATCAAGGCATATACTTTTTAGTACTCCATTTCCCCAAGGATGGCATCTAATTGTTTCTTGAATGACATTCCTGCTTTTTGCCTCAACAACTTTGCCTGCAGGCTCTTCTAAAGCATTTACTATTCTCTACATGAAAAGGTACTTTCTGAAATCTGTGCCGAATTTATTTTTTAATTTCCATTTATGACTTCCTGTCCTATAATCTGCATTGAAATGGAAATAATAATTTGGGTTGACATTATCTGTGGCAGTTAAGACTTTATATGCTTCAAATCAGACAGCTCCAACCCTGTCCTTAACATTATATGCTCAGATTTATGGTCATAACCACCAGCTCTGCATGGCAAACAGTGGTAGGGGTTCCAGTTAGAGCACTTAATATTTCTAAAATTCATAACCTCTCAAGTATATGTTTTTCTCTGCACAATAGGGACTTATACCAAAAATGTCTAAAAAATTGAATTCACTGATGTATATTCCCTGTCACTTGTTTATATATATGAATATGTATTATGCATATAAAGATAGATATGCATATCTACACTAGAATATATATATGTATGTGGGTATATATGTGCATGATACACATACACACACACACACACAATTGTGTATATATATTGTGTCTATATATATATAAATATATAACATCCCCTGACTTTCTCCCAGAAGTTTAGTAATGAGAAAAGAGACTAGAACTTTAGTGCTATTATCTAAACAAATATTTGATTCTGTATTTTTTTCTTACCCAAGATCAAATAATAATTTTATTGCCTTTGACTAAATCTTCCCAACATATAAATTGTAATAATTAAAATTCTCACAATTTTAGAAATATGCATGTAAAATGCATTATAGTTTGAAGTAAATTGAATGTAAATTAGAGTAATAGCTATCTTATAGAAATAAAGAAGTCTGAATACTCACATTTAGTGTGTTTCTAAACATTAAATAACAACATTTTTGTTTTTGTAAATATTAAGAGAAAATCATTGCTTACCCAATATACACCTCCCTCTTAACATTAACTAAATTTTAGAAAAGCAACCGTTCTGTTTTACTGACACTTTTGTTAGGTCAAGCATTATCATCAAACCTCCAGTACAATGATATTTATATCTGGAGTGAGCAGTAATCCAGGTTAAGTCATTTAATTAAACTAAACATCTCCTGATATTATACTGGCTACAATGATTGGTTTCAGTTTGTCCAATAAGACCAAAGGTCAGCTTTTGTTCCAACTTGTGGAAAACAATTATTTGTTTCACTGTAGGACTGAAGAAGGAAACATGTAGCTTATAAATGGTGACAGCATATTGCCAATCCTGAAGGAACCCAGGGAACAGCTCATACATGTATGAGCAAGCCAGAGACCCTCTCAAAGTGGAAAATGGAGCCCTGAAGCCCAGTATAAATGTCCATTTGTCATTTACATGACCAGTAAAATTGTATATATATATTTTTTAATCTAGTGGGGTTTTAATTGCAAAGGAAAGCATTCACGCTGATAAATTTCATTTTTAAATTAAACTGTGCCAGTTTTGTTCCTCTGGTTGTTACATATTTTTTATGTACTTCATATCTGTTTGTATCTGGATATCATTACTTGCCATCACTCTATCTCATGACATGTTTTGAAGGATTACCATAAAATCATTAGGAATAATTAAGATACTACCCTAACAACAATGTATAAGTAGGCAAGGCACACACATGCAAACCATGCACTAATCCTGACCATTTTTTAAAAATTGTACAGGATGTTCAATATCAACCGAGTTATCCCAAATAAATGTATCTGTGGGATTGACTGTTCTTTTAGAATTTACTGAGACAGAATGTCAGTTTAGACTTCTCACTTATATGTTACTTCTGATGTAGGACATAGGTGAAGAAAACTTTTGCTTTTTATTATCAGAGATCTGGTCATTAGTTTTTTATTGTCACAAGAGGAGGAGAAATTTTCTATGATCATAAGAGATACTTTAATCATAAAGGAAGGGGAAAGTTATGAAAATTGTTTTTTTTTTCTTTCTTTCTTTCATCACAAGAGCAGCAGGACTCCTTCTTTATCATGAGCAAAGTGAATTTCTTTTCCCGTATCTCCTTTTGAAACAAGTTTTGGAATAAGAAGGTCATGAAGTTTAAGAAGGAAGACTGTGATTCTGAGACTGTTTAGAACTTCGATGCCTATTTTCTAAGGTGAAATAGGATTTGAATCTCTAAGATTGCTTATTTCAACTGTAAAAATCTACTTAACATCTTGATCTCCAATGGTCAAGTCATTTAAAAAAGTGAAAAAGACAGTGATTTCATAAATTTATTTACCCTCTCTTGTTTTCTTTTGAGTTCAGCAGAGGGGACTTGAATACTAGAGCTAGGATATTCTAAAACCTTAAAATATGTGGTATGTGCAGTGTAAACTAACATAAGACATCAGAATAAATAAAGGTACTTCTGAAAATTAATCAGCAGTCATTGGTCTGAAATGACAAGTGAGAATTGGCTTCTTAGCAGATAAATTATACTTTATAACTTATCACACTGCATGAACTATGCAGACAATCCAACTGTGATAAATTTTACTCCTTAATATGGCACATCAGTAATTTTTTGAAACTAAAATAATAATAGTAATATGACTTACTCCACCCTTTCATTACAAATTATGCTATTTCTGTGAATAAATATAGAAAGAAAGGGCTTCCCTGGTGGCTCAAACAGCAAAAAACAAACAAACAAACAAACAAACAAACAAACAAAAAAAACAACTGCCTGCAATGTGGGAGACCCAGGTTCGATCTATCTCTGTGTCAGGAAGATGCCCTGAAAAAGGAATGATAATCCACTCCAATATTCTTGCCTGGAGAATTCCATGGACAGAGGAGCCTGGCAGACTACAGTCTGTGGTGTTGCAGAGTCGGACGTGACTGAGCCACTAACACATTCACTTTTAGAAAGATAATAACTGTGAATTCAGTAAATTTGCATCATACTAATTATTTTAATACATAAAAATATTAAGCTTTCACTTTCAAAATATTTTAAAATGCATTTTTGCTGTACAAATGAAGCATAAAGTAAAAATAAACATGCACACTTCTAAAGTTTTAATATTATGTATAGTATTCAACTACTTTCAATGGCTAAAAAATTCATATACTTAACAGAGTGTTAGCATAAAGACCCTTTATTTGCTAGTATGTTTGTAAAAGCCTAACATTATAAGTGTAATAAGAGAATTATATATTCCTGCTTTTAATAATTCAATCTAAGCAGTCAGTTATATTATTTGAAATAAATGATGATATATTTGCTCTTTAGGTGTTAATTAGTTGAGCATAATTATGAATTCCTAATTTACAATGAAATATAAAGAACATTGCTATAAAATGAGATTTCTTCTCACCACATATCACAGTTGTTCTCATAAATGACACCAGATTTCTAAAGCAAATAATTATCTGTAAGTAAATTGTACATTGGCTTGACACTGCCTCCCACAGAAGCTTGCGTGTCTCTCATCAATCTCTTCCTTTTCCCTGGTCTATTCCCTTTCAACGAACACATTTAACAGCTGTGGATACAAACAAGGCACATTTGGCAAAAGTAGGAACCAGATGCCAAAGTCTGAATGTACATTCTATTCAAAGCATTGGGGCCCATGGCTAACTCCTTGGTGTCACTTCTGTTGGCTCCTTTCTCAAATGAATACTGGCAGGCCTCAGAGGTACATCTGGAGATATTGTTGATATCATGCAGCTGTGGTCTGGCTTTGGCTAACTTATGAGATTGCAATCATTTTGAGGTGATTTTCTCTTTCTCACAGTATTCTGGTAGAAAGTCATTTTCAGATCAGTGTATACACTGTTTTGAAATATTATTGATGCTCATTGAAAATAAAATCCCCAAATTTAAGAACTTCAATATCTTGCTAAGAACAAGACATTACTATCTGAAACAGTTAAGACACATCATTACAAAGGTGTTTGAACAGTATAAGATACAAATTAATATTATGACCTGCATACGAATGGCATCACCGACTTAATGGACATGAGTTTTGAGTAAACTTCGGGAGTTGGTGATGGACTGGGAGGCTTGGCTTGCTGCGATTCATGGGTTGCAGAGTTGGACACAACTGAGCGACTGAACTGAACTGAATAAATTACTTAAGTTACCTGGGAAGGGGGTTAGCATCTTATCATAGATCAGATTTTCTTATGTCTAAGGTCAGCTTGCATGTATAGCCTTTATTTGGAGGTTGATCCCAGAGCAGAAGGAAGGAGTCAAGAGTTTTGTGTATAGAAGAGGTGGGAAATCAAACAATAGGACACACAACTTCTGATTAGTGGTGAATCCCCCAGGAGTTTCTGAAGACCCTTTTGAAATATTTATTTCAGAGATGCTTCCCTGAGAGAGGAAAAGAAAAGGCATTGGTTTTCACTCCCCAGTGAACAAAAATAATTTCTTACCCTCTCCTACCATCCTGGAACTTAGGTATTGTACATGTGAAAGTGTTCATCATATTCCTACAGCTTTCCTTATTTTGTGGAATGGGAGAAGAAAGCAGTATTTTATATGGCATGGACATATATGAAGGCATTGTAAAATCACAACCAAAGTGAAGTAGCTGGTTTCTGAAGTCAAAGGTGGCCATATGAGTTTTAAAGTGGTAAATAAGCAGTAAAACACACATTTTACTTTAATTGAACATTTTAATTTTAATGAACATTTTAATTTAATGTTCATTAATAAAAAATTTGGACCAGAAATCATACAGAAATAGTTCATAGTTGACAAAATTATTTCTTTAAAAAACATTATTAGTCAAAGTACATTTAGATTGCCTTGATTTATTTAAGACTATGTATCTAGATTAAGGAGCTTTCCTAATGGCTCAGTGACAAAAGTCTGCCTGCAATGCAGGAGGCGCTGGAGAAGCAGGTTTGATCTCTGTGTGGGGAAGATCCCCTGGAGAAGGAAATGGCAACTCACTACAGTATTCTTGCTTGGAGAATGCCATGGATAGAGGAGCCTGGTGGGCTACAGTCCATTGGGTTGCAAAGAGATGTACACTACTGAAGCGACTGAGTATGCACGCATGCATCAAGAATCAACCTTAGTTCTTTAAGTATATTGTTACTTTATTTCTCAGAATAACTCTAAGAGTAGACATTCTTATCATTATTATTCCATTTTACAGTTGAGGAAACTAAGAATACTAAAACGTAAGGCAGTTTTCTCAGTGTCTATTCACATGATCAATTTCTTATGGTTTTCCCAAGAAGACCTAAAAATTAAGTTCAGTTCAGTTCAGTTCAGTTCAGTCATTCAGTCGTGTCCAACTCTGCGACCTCATGAATCGCAGCATGCCGTGCCTCCCTGTTCATCACCATCTCTCGGAGTTCACTCAGACTCGTGTCCATCGAGTCAGTGATGCCATCCAGCCATCTCATCCTCTGTCGTCCCCTTCTCCTCCTGCCCCCAATCCCTCCCAGCATCAAAGTCTTTTCAAATAAGTCAACTCTTCACATGAGGTGGCCAAAGTACTGGAGCTTCAGCTTCAGCATCATTCCTTCCAAAGAAATCCCAGGGTTGATCTCCTTCAGAATGGACTGGTTGGATCTCCTTGCAGTCCAAGAGACTCTCAAGTGTCTTCTCCAACACCACAGTTCAAAAGCATCAATTCTTCGGCACTCAGCCTTCTTCACAGTCCAACTCTCACATCCATACATGACCACTGGAAAAACCATAGCCCTGACTAGACAGACCTTAAAGCACAGCAAAATCAAACAAACAGAAAAAAAATAAATATTCATTTGTTTCTACATGAATGATGGGTGCTGCTAACTCACTGGAAAAGGAAGAATGAAGAAAAAAATAGACAAAAATAAAGGAAATAGATCATCAATACTACAACCTGCCATAACTTTATATGTCGGAGAATAACTGATTCCTACAAACTATATCTTTAGGATTTCATTACATATAAGTTTGGAAGCAAGAAAAGAACACAACTGATGTTAAATATGCATTGATTTTGCATAGATAATTTGATTTATCTAGCATGGTGGCATGTAGTATAAATTAAGGAGGTGTGTATAGAAGAAAGCTAACAGTTATCTTAGTCCAAGAGAAAGTGGAATTTGCAGAGGGGAACTCAACTAGTTCTACAGAGGATATCCTAGCCAGCTATGTTAGGGTTTCTGTGACTTAAAAAACTGAATGATGTAAACAAGAGAAACAACATAGCTAAAGTCAAATATGAGTTGGTGGGAATCAAGATTTGTCAAAGACATGATTGCAATGATTTATTGAGAAAAGAATTTATAAAATATATGCTGCTGCGCTAAGTCACTTCAGTCGTGTCTGACTCTATGAGACNATAGCTAAAGTCAAATATGAGTTGGTGGGAATCAAGATTTGTCAAAGACATGATTGCAATGATTTATTGAGAAAAGAATTTATAAAATATATGCTGCTGCTGCTAAGTCACTTCAGTCGTGTCTGACTCTATGAGACCCCATAGATGGCAACCCATCAGGCTCCTCTGTCCCTGGTATTCTCCAGGCAAGAATACTGGAGTGGGTTGCCACTTCCTTCTCAAGAAAATATATGAATATACATAATTTTAGGATGGTTTTTAGATACCCAAGAATTATTTAGAGTAATAGAGACATTATACGAGAGTGAAAATTCCAGAGAAAATGTGTGATGCACACTACTTTTATTATTTTAAACTTATGTTGCTATAATTAAATAATTTTGGATTTGTAAATGAATGAACAAATGAATCAATAAAAGTAGTAATGGGTAGAATAAATGAATGACTCTTAGAAAACACAGGGGTATACTATGTATTAACTAAGCCACCCACCCCACACTTCCCAGAAAAAAAAAAAAAAAGAGTGTAATGTTCATTATACTGCAAGCCTTTTGATGTTGTTAAAGTTAGTGGTTAAAGAGAAAATAGTTAAGATGAGAAAGAACATGGTTATAAATAGCATAGGAGACTCAGAGATGTCACTGATATGGAATAAAATAGTGGTATTGGCATTCAATCCTGTAGAAAACATCCAAAAAATTGTGGAAAATAATTCTTGATGTGAAATAACTTGACCTCAAAAGAGGATTCCATGACACAGAAAGAAGGAGCACTGGAATATAAAAAATGAAGAAGACATACTGAGGAATATAAGGAATACTCTATCAAGTCGATTTTATGCTAACTCAGGAAAAGTGCTTTGCATGATTCATCTTCAGATCTCCCCAAATACATTGCAGGAATACTTGAATAAAACAACTTCTTAATTAGAGCAAAGTACTTTTATTGCAATGTATTAAAGTGAGAAAAATACATGAAACATTTAGAGGTACTTCCAAGAGATGAATGACGTGTTAACACACTGAGACAAAGATTATACTTTAATAGGAGTAATAGATTAAAATGTAAAACAATATGCTAAGATTTATAGATGTTTGTCAAGTAAAATATACATAGTCCTTCAGTTGTGAATGAAACATTTTAACTTATAAACAAATGAAGCTAAGATATATAATCACTCTTTTAGTCCAATCTGCTAGGTAACATGACTACATGCATTTCAGTAGAGTTTTTCAGTAAAAGTTAACAAAGAGGAAGCCATTCTATCTCCTATTGGAAAATGGTTTTGACATTCTAAGACTTTTTTTTTTTAACATCATCCAGTCTGAACTTAAAAATACTAAGGATTTCAAGAGTCTGAGAAGTGTTAATAGGAAAGCATGAGTTATTATTTTAACATTTGAAACAATAAAAATGTCTATTCTCAACTTGCTTTCAGGTTAATTAATATGCTGATATGACAGTAATATGTCATTTCTTTTTTATTATGAAGAAATTATTTTGAATATGAAACTACATTCTATTGATTGAGAAAATATATGAAAATTAAAGAAATTGTTACATAAAAAAACAAGATTATCAGTTCAAACCAGTAATTCTTAAGCTTAAAATTTCATTTTATTATGCATGTAGGCAATATACTAAAGAAGTATGGCTTTTAGAAAATGTTCCCACTAAATAACTTATTTAATACTTGAATCATAACTGTGAAATATCCTTGTTATTAAAAATATATATATTTGAACCTGAAGTACTGTCTGCAGGTTGAAGGGTTTTTTATATTATATTTTATTTTAAATATAAATTTATTTATTTTAATTAGAGGTTAATTATTTTACAATATTGTATTGGTTTTGTCATACATCAACATTAATCTGCCACCGGTATGGATCAGAAGAATCAATATAGTGAAAATGAGTATACTACCCTAAGCAATCTATAGATTCAATGCAATCCCTATCAAGCTACCAATGGTATTTTTCACGGAGATAGAACAAATAATTTTACAATTTGTATGGAAATACATAAATCCTCAAATAACTAAAGCAATCTTGAGAAAGAAGAAGGGAACTGGAGGAATCAACCTGACTGACTTCAGGGTCTACTACAAAGCCACAGTCATCAAGACAGTATGGTGCTAGCACAAAGACAGAAATATAGATCAATGGAACAAAATAGAAAGCCCAGAGATAAATCCACACACCTATGGACACCTTATCTTCGACAAAGGAGGCAAAAATATACAATGGATTAAAGATAATCTCTTTAACAAGTGGTGCTGGGAAAACTGGTCAACCACATGTAAAAGAATGAAACTAGAACACTTTGTACTACCAATCACAAAAATAAACTCAAAATGGATTAAAGATCTAAATGTAAGACCAGAAACTATAAAACTCCTAGAGGAGAACATAGGCAAAACACTCTCCGACATAAATCACAGCAGGATCCTCTGTGACCCACCTCTCAGAATATTGGAAAGAAAAGCAAAAATAAACAAATAGGACCTAATTAAACTTAAAATCTTCTGCACAACAAAGGAAACAATAAGCAAGGTGAAAAGTTTTCTTTTATATTTTAATGACAAGATTTGTAGGTGGTTGCAATATTTTGGCAATTTTAAAATAGAAAACTTTTATCTTCTGAATATTAAATGGTCAAGAACTAAACATAAAGGGATAAAAAAAAGAGCAGCAGATGGGGAGGACATAAAGCCAATCATATTTAAGGAGCTGATTAAATACGCACTGAAAGCTCTTCCACAGCAGATCTAAAATGGAGAGCAACCATGATAATAAAATACCATATTTGATAGCTCCTAAGGACCCTGGAATATCAGGAAGCAGTAAGAGTGTAATGTTAGCACCTTAAGAGGCAGTTTATGAGTATTTCAAGGAAAGACTGAACACTGGATGAAATGGAAAACAATTGAGCAATGGTATTAATCTGTGTACTAACCACATGTTCAGATAGCTTTTATGGGACTGAAATTGGCAACAGGTTAAAGATGGAAGGTTATTGCATGTTAAAGATTTATAAAATATAAAGGTGTGTTCCTCCAGGGAAAGGAAAATTAATTTGTGGAAAAACTAAGAGTTGCTGAACAAGTAGTGGGTCATTTCCACAGTTTCTTTATCAGTCTATCATGGTATAATTCAGACTTGCATTAAAAATTAAAGAAACAAATATATAGCTGTGTGCTTTACAAGACACATTGAAGGAAAGGAAATAATTTTCATCTAATAAAAGCCTCAAAACCACATTCCAAATAATTTCCCAGTACTTACCTTTGATGTAAAGTAATTCATATATTGTGTAGGTTTTAAAATATGCATAATGTGATTTGCTTTCAGTTTGAGTCCTAGTATATTTCTGAGAACAACATGGTAGGATACATGATTATAGTTAGATGAGATGGCTGATTTTATTGTTTAAGATACTTAATTTTTATAAATAAGTAAAGTAACAATTGACTTCCCTGGTGGCTCAGATGGTAAAGTGTCTGTCTACAATGCGGGAGACCTGGGTTCAGTCCCTGGGTTGGGAGCATCCCCTGGAGAAGGAAATGGCAATCCACTCCAGGACTATTGCCTGGAAAATCCCATGGACAGAGGAGCCTGGTAGGCTACAGTCCATGGTGTTACAGAAGAGTCAGACACGACTGAGCGACTTCACTTCACTTCACTTCAAAGTAACAATTAAAACATTCCTGTTTGTTAATTATTTAAAATAATTTTAGCATATTTATTATAACAGTATTCCCTCAAAGTTCTCCTGGGAAATATCATTCAGAAGTCATACATTATTCAAATTGGTTGCACATCAGATGTTTTGAAGTATATTTTCTCAAGCTATTTATAATAATGTTACACATTCATATTCATCTACATAGATTGAGCATTCATATATGGAAATAAAACAATGTAATTGAAATTTAAACATTGTGATCGAAATAAACTTTGGGGAAAGTCAATTAAGAAAACATGTTCTGCCTCTTTGACTTAACACATACTAAAGCTACAATATGTTAACTGAAAATTCTCTAGGAGTGGAATATTTGTCTATATATGAAAATTAAAATCCTAGTTTACCTGGTCGTTTATTTTATGTTGAGTACAAAAGTAATCACAGATGACAGTCGATTTTAAACCTGGAAGCTTGTCAATACACTTAGGTTAGTCAGAAATTGCATAGTATTTTTAGACATTCTAGATTATAGTGAGAATAAAATGATCGCTGTCCCCTCAATAAACACTGATATATTTGAGCATCTATGCTTCTGAAACTTATGTTGAACATTATCTAGAAATATGAAAATTTTCTAGCTTCCTGTAAATGCTTTAAAATATATAATTAAGATTAAATATTGAAAAATATATATGAGCTGGAAGATCATGAACAATGTTATCTTCACCTTAAAAATTTAACATTACTCTTAAGGCTTTCAATTGGAGAAAAACATGGATGGAAATGAGAGTTTCATGTTTAGTCTTTCCATTCCTTTACAGTTTTTCTTTAAAGAAAAAAAAAAAAGTAGAAATAAGAAAGTCCATTTTTTGTCATAGTTCTGTTAAAATATCAATTTAACAGATAGCTTGATTGGACCTTGCCTTTCCCATTAGATTATCTAGATTTTTTTTTTAATTTCTAAAATATAGACAATGTAAATAACCAGCTATGCTGGAGACAATTGCACCAATCTTAAAGGGGGATTATAGCATCACAGATATTTAAATGAGACAGAGTAAGTTCTTTTTATTTAACCCCTATCAGAGAAAATGGAATATGTAGTTAGAAGTAAAATTTTGTTCTATTTTTTAACTAACATAAAAGTGTCAAAATAATCTTTCATTTATGAGTGCTAATTCCAATACTACTCCCTTGAATTATTAGCACTAAAAATGTACTTGTCCCTTCCTCAAAAATTGTGTTTTTGTTTTCACAATGATTGTGGCGAGGAGGTACTACTGGTGGTTAATTGTCTGCATTTTTACATTCTCTTCCATTATAGGTATGATAAGATACTGAGTGTACTTACCTGTGCTATTAATAGGTCCTTGTTGGTTATCTATTTTAAATATAACAGTGCATATTTCAATCCAAAACTCCTAATTTATCCCTCACCACCATGTGAGGAAGTAGACCATGAGTCTACTTCTGTTTTGTAAATAAATTCATTTGTATGATATTTTTAGATTCCACATATAAGTGATATCACAATATGTGTCTTTGTCTGGCTGATGTCACTTACTTTGATAATCTCTAGGCTCATCCATGTTGCTGCAAATGACTTTATTTTATTCCATTGAATAATAAATAGTATTTTATTATAAATATTGACCTATAAAAAGGAAAGCTAGTGCTTTAAAGATATATCCTTTGGAGTCTATTGAATTCAGCCACAGATGTGTGAATAAAATAAAAATCGTTTTTGAAAAGCTCCCAAGGCAAGAATACTGGAGTGAGTAGCCATTCCCTTCTCCAAGGATCTTACCAAATGAGGGAACAAACCCTGGTCTTCTGCATTGCAGGTGGAGTCTTCAGTGTCTGAGTCACTACAGAAGCAGCTTTCTGCAGAGTACATCATGCTAAATGCCAGATTGGATGAACCACAAACTGGAATCAAGGTTCAGTTCAGTTTAGTTCGGTCACTCAGTCATGTCCAACTCTTTATGATTCCATGAACCGCAGCACACCAGGCCTCCCTGTCCATCATAAACTCCTGGAGTCCACCCAAACCCATGTCCATTGAGTCTGTGATGCCATTCAACCATCTCCTCCTCTGTCATACCCTTCTCTTCCTGCCCTCAATCTTTCCCAGCATCAGAGTCTTTTCAAATGAGTCACCTCTTCACATCAGGTGGCCAAAGTATTGGAGCTTCAGCTTCACCATCATTCCTTCCAATGAATACCCAGGACTGATCTTTAGGATGAACTGGTTGGATCTCCTTGCAGTTCAAGGGACTCTCAAGAGTCTTCTCCAACATCACAGTTCAAAAGCATCAATTCTTCGGTGCTCAGCCTTCTTCACAGTCCAACTCTCACATCCATCTATGACCACTGGAAAAACCATATCCTTGACTAGATGGACCTTTGTTGGCAAAATAATGTCTCTGCTTTTGAATATGATATCTAGGTTGGTCATAACTTTCCTTCCAAGGAGTAAGCTTCTTTTAATCTCATGCAATCACCATCTGCAGTGATTTTGGAGCTCAGAAAAATAAAGTCAGCAACTGTTTCCACTGTTTCCCCATCTATTTCCCATGAAGTGATGGGACTAGATGCCATGATCTCAGTTTTCTGAATGTTGAACTTTAAGGTTACTGGGCGATATATGAGAAGGATAAAGCATCTGTCTGCAATGCAGGAGATCTGGCTTCAATCCCTGGGTTGGAAGGATCCCCTGGAGAAGGAAATGGCAACCCACTCCAGTACTCTTGCCTGGAAAATCTCATGGACAGAGGGGTCTGGTGGACTACAGTCCGTGGGGTCACAAAGAGTTGGACACAACAAAACAACTTCACTTACCACTTATATCAGTAACCTCAGGTATGAAGATGATAGGACTCATTTGGTAAAAAAGTGAAGAGGAACTAAAGAGCCTCTTGATGACAGTGATGGAGGTGAGTGAAAAAGCTGGCTTAAAACTCAACATTCAATAAACTTAGATCGTGACAACCAGTCCAATGACTTTATGCAGACAGATGGGGAGAGAGTAGAAATGGCAGCAGATGTTATATTCTTGGGCTCCAAAATCACTGTGGATGGTGACTGCAGCAATAAAGTTAAAAGGCTCTTGCTCCTTGGGAGGAAAGCTATGACAAACCTAGACAACATATTAAAAGCAGAGGCATCACTTTGTCAACAAAGTCCCATATAGTCAATGCTATTGTTTTTCCAATAGTCATGTACAGNGCTCTTGCTCCTTGGGAGGAAAGCTATGACAAACCTAGACAACATATTAAAAGCAGAGGCATCACTTTGTCAACAAAGTCCCATATAGTCAATGCTATTGTTTTTCCAATAGTCATGTACAGATGTGAGAGTTGAATCATAAAGCAGGCTGAACAGCACAGAAGTAATGCTTTCTAAACTTTAATGTTGGAGAAGATTCTTGAGAGGTCTTTAGACAGCAAGAGCTCAAACCAGTCAACCCTAAAGGAAATCAACTCTGAATATTCATTGGAAGGATTGATGCTGAAGCTGAAGCTTTAATACTTTGGTCACCTAATGCGAGGAGCCAACACATTGGAAAAGACCCTGATCCTGAGAAAGATTGAGGGTTGAAGGAGAATGGGGTGACAGAGGATGAGATGGTTGGATGGCATCATGGATGCAGTGAATATGAGTTTGAGTAAACTCCAGGGATATACTGAAGGACAAGGAAGCATGTCTGCATGACTGCAGTCCATGGGGTCACAAAGATTTGTACACAACTTAGT
>SJYW01043183.1:347538-360087 GCA_006410735.1 Raphicerus campestris | reverse complement strand
CCCCCTCCATTCTCTGCCCCTCAGGGGGCTCAGCTCAAGGATTCAGGGTCTCGCTTTGGGTGACTGCAACTGGAAAATCTCCAGCAGGAGTTAGAAACCAGCCTCAGTTCCTTCCCCTTCAATCCCTTTCCTGCCCGCTCCCAGCTTGGGAACAGAACAGCGGGGAGCTGCACCCCACCACCACCCCGGGAGGTGTCAGCCGCTCGTTCTTTGATAAATGTTTTCAAAAATGAAAAATTCTGATGACTCGTAACTTGGTTATAATATTAAATATTTTATATTAAGAGCCTTTAATAAGGTATTTAAAATTTTTGGGAAAAAAAGATGTAATATTTTCTGAGGTCAGAGGAGGAGATGGTTGGACGGCATCACGGACTCGATGGAGACGAGTTTGAGCAAACTCCAGGAGAGTGGAGGACGCAGAGGCCTGGCGTGCTGCAGCCTGTGGGGCCACAGAGAGTCAGCCATGACAAAGCGACTGGACGACAACAGCTCCAGTCTCTCTCGAGCATACAGGACGCCCCTGTTGCCTGCAGCCGCCATGCTGGACCCTAGGCCCCAGCACTCGCTCCTCTTCCAGCTGGAGGGTTGCGCGCTCTCATGGGAGTCTCCCAGTTCCCGCTGGAGCCAGGAGTGACTGTCCGTCACCAGGGACACGTGTGGGGAGGAGGGCAAGAAACCTGAGCAGGAATCAAAGGTGGCCACACACGCAAGGTGGGAGTTTCTGACTGTGTGCTGAGTCGCTCAGGCGTGTCCGACTCTTTGCGACCCCAGGGACTATACCCTCCAGGCTCCTCTGTCCATGGGAGACTCCAGGCAAGAACACTGGAGGGGGTTGCCATACTCTCCCTTCAGTGAATCTTCCAGACCCAGGGGTTTAACCTAAGTCTCCTGCATTGCAGGCGGATTCTTTACCAACTAAGCCACCTGGGAAGCCCGCAGGATGGACACATGTCATCATATTCACCCATTTGTCTAAACCCACAGACGGCACACTCTCAAGAGTGAGCCCACAGCCTCACAGACTGCGGGGGCTTCACACAGAACCACAGTTAGGAGGCGGACCTTTCCAGCTCTGACTGCAGGGGTGGTTGCAGCAAGACCCCCCCCTTCCCTAGTCAGAGGGTTTCACCCCAGGGTGGGGGGTTGCTTGCTGCCTGGGGGCTGGGCCTCAGGAGGTCACGGGGTCAAGGTCAGGCTCCACATCTGCTTTCCTTCAGGCAGCAGGGAGATGCAGCCAGGCCACCCCCACTTTGTCCCTGCTGGACCGTTTCCTCCCTGACTCGACTCGGAGTCCACGGCTCGCCCTCCTCTCCGACCCGGTCCCCTCCCCCGGCCTCCACCTCCTCCTATTCATCTATTCCTCCCCCACCCCAATGCCTCCTGTCCCCTTGACAGCAAATAGATATTTTAAACAGCAGCAGCCCCCTCTGACAGTGAGGATTCCCGCAGTTAAACACTCTCCCCGCACACGCCCCCCGTGGGTCCCAGCCATCTGGCCTCGGGGCTGACCCAGACGGCCAAGACTCACTGCACAATCTGCAGGGTGAAGTGCAAAAGGAAAATGCGGGCCTCTCGGTTCCAAAAAGCCGGAAGAGGCTCTCTGCTTTCTTCCGCAGTCTCACCCTCGACTGTTGTGTTAGGCTCCCTCAGGCTTGTGGGGGGGGGGGTCACTGGTGGGTGAGCGTGGACCTTCAGAGGTGATGGGGCCCCATCGGACCTTAATCCTCCCCAGGCCTGTGCCCATCGCCCCCTCTCTGAGGGGCAGAGGGCAGCACGGCTCCTGGTGGGGAGGGAGGGTTCTGAACTGCCCCAAACCTGCCCCAAGGCTTCTGCAGAGTCTGCCTGCAGAGTCGGAGATCTGGGGTTGATCCTTGGGTTGGTAAGGTCCCCTGGAGAAGGAACTGGCAACCCACTCCAGTATGCTTGCCTAAGAAATTCCATGCAGAGGAGACTGGCGGGCTACAGTCCACGGGGTTAGAAGAGTCAGACACAACTTAGCAACGGCACCACCCCAGGGAGGCAAGACTAAGCAGGGGTGCACAGCTCCCCGCCCTGCTGGGCCTCACTTCCAAAACACCACTCAGAGCTAATAGTAAGGCCTGCACGATGGTTGAAATGTTTGCCCCTTGTTTAACGCCCCTGGGTACGTTCCAGTGTCTTCTGGTTTACAGTCTATGGAAGCTTGAACAGAATTCAGACCCTGCTGTTGTGTGAAGATCGTGTAAAGCTTAATTAAGTTGAATTGGTTCACAGTGCTTTCCAGGTCTCTATATCCTTCTATTTCTGTGTATATTCATTCTATTAATTTTTGAGAATTCGATATTGAAACTCCAGCTAAAAATCCTCATCCATCTACACAGAAAGATAGCTGTAACACACCGCGGCACTCTAAGTAACTTTGTGCTGCATTTTTCCAAGTCTCTAAACGTGTCATCACACTTTCATAATTAAAAAAGAAAGAGAATTTCAGAACAGTGTCCTCAGAGTATTAACCCTCCAGCACAGGGACCCCTAAGGCGGGCCCAGTTGCGAGGTCTTTAGCCCCCTGCCCAGCCGTCCCCTGACACCCTGGCCTCTCTCTGATCTTACAGAGGTGGGGGTGGGGGGGCTGCCCTGCTCCGCACTGGCTGCTCCCTCTGCCTGGAACAGCCTCACCCGGGGGTCCTCGCTGACTGGGTCCCCCACTGTTGCGGAGCCCAGCCGCCTGGGGCGACTCCCCGGGCGGTGGTCCGTCCTCAGCCGCCCCGAGAGGTGGGTAGGAGCCCTGTGCCCCTGCCGCGAGGCGGAGGGCCTGCGGGGAGGAGACGCGCCCCCAGCGCGGGGTGGCCGGGGCGGTTCGTGCTCTTCCCGGGTGTCCAGGGTTGGACCCCGGCTCAATTCCTGGAGGACAACTCATGAGGGAAAGGAGCGGACCATCCCCACCACCCTCATGCTCACACACACGGGACAGAAACTCGTCAGAAACTGAGCCAGATGGGCGGCTGGATCCTCGGGTTTCTGGGGGCTCAGCCATCGGCCTTCGAGACCTGCCTTGAGGGCCTACTATGTGCCCGGCGGGGGTCTGGATCCCACGCACACACGCTGCCTGCAGAGGCTGAGGCATCCGGGGCCCCTGCGCCCTCTTCCCCCCTCCTCACTGCAGCTCCGGTTTCCATGGCAACAACTTGAGCCCACCTGCGTCACTGCCGACGTGGGGGCCCCCCCGCGCTGCGAGTGGAGGGAGGGGTGCGCGCCAGCCTCGCCCCACCGGGCGGCGGGNCCCCCTCCTCACTGCAGCTCCGGTTTCCATGGCAACAGCTTGAGCCCACCTGCGTCACTGCCGACGTGGGGGCCCCCCCGCGCTGCGAGTGGAGGGAGGGGCGCGCGCCAGCCCCACCGGGCGGCGGGGGGAGCGGGCAGCCAGCCGCCCGTGCACGCGTCTGCACACTTTGCACACGTTGGAATGCGTCAGTGGTACCATCTTTGCAGAAAGAGAGAGAAGGAAAAAAAAAAAAAAAAAAGCAGCTGCCGGAGCCTCCACCACCTCTGAAACTACGAATCTTGAAATTACACAGCAGCTGATGAGTTCATGCCTTCACGCTGCATTTATTTAGCATATAGTCATAGTGCATGTGAGCCGAGATGATGAGACACACGCACCCGTGTGTATTCATGGAGCTGCTGCCTGCTCTCTATGCTTTATTCCAGATCTAGGAAACGAAAGCGCGAGACAGAAGGCCCAGTGTGTGACCACCGGACGCCGATTCACTGCTTTCTTCACCTCCCCCAAGCTGCGTGTTTACTCTGAAAATATTTCCTGAGATCGGTCAGCACCGAGTTAAATGTGGTGCATAAAGTAGAAATGTAGACAGATTTCCCTCTCCTGAATCTTTCATTTTATGGGAGAGCATCAGCCCATAAATCTAACTTAAATACCAGACTGTGGTAAGTTCTGTAAAATGCAAGGGTGAGGAGATGGAGAGTGAAGGAGGGGGATCTTTGAGCTGATTAAGGAGGTCTTCCTGGAGGTGGAAGTATTTGAGCAGACGTGAATGAAGGGAGGGTACACGCCTTCAAGTTGTTAGGGAAACAACCACTCTGTGCATAGAGAAGGGCACCCGGAAACATCCGGGGATGGGTAAGTTTGTCGTGCTTGAAGAAGAGCAGGGAGGCCAAGGCGTGTGATGGAGTGAGTGAGAAACTGGAAGGAGGTGGATTCAGACGGGGAGCTGTGAAGAATCACACAGTGCAATCTGGCTCACATTTAATGAATAAACACATAGGCCAATATATCATTAAGATGCTCATATTTTGGTTTCTTTGAGGTATATTTCCATTGTTGGATGGATAGATGATGGTTAGATGGATGGTATGATGGTTAGATGGATGGATGGATGATGGCTGAATGGATGGTATGATGGCTAGGTGGATGGATGATAGATGGATGGATGATGTTTAGGTGGATGGATGGATGGATGGAAAATGGTTGGATGGATGCATGATGGTTAGATGGATGGATGGATGGATGATGATTAGATGAATAGTTGGTATGATGGCTAGGTGGATGGATGGATGATGGTTAGATGGATGGATGGATGATGGTTAGATGGATGGATGGATGGATGATGGTTAGATGAATGGTTGGTATGATGGTTAGATGAATAGTTGGTATGACGGTTAGGTGGATGGACGGATGATGGTTAGATGGATGGATAGATGATGGTTAGATGGATGGATGGATGGATGATGGTTAGATGGATGGATGGATGGATGGATGATGGTTAGATGGATGGATGGATGGATGATGGTTAGATAGATGGATGGATGGATGATGGTTAGAGGGATGGATGGATGATGGTTAGAGGGATGAATAGATGGATGATGGTTAGAGGGATGGATGGATGGATGATGGTTAGATGGATGGATGGATGATGGTTAGATGAATGGTTGGTATGATGGTTAGGTGGATGGACGGATGATGGTTAGGTGGATGGATGGAAGATAGTTAGATGGATGGATGGATAATGGTTAGAGGGATGGATGGATGATTGTTGGATGGATGGATGATGGTTAGATGGATGGATGGATGGATGATGGTTAGATGGATGGATGGTATGATGGTTAGATGGATGGATGGATGGATGATGGTTAGGTGGATGGATGGGTGGTTGGATGATGGTTAGATGGATGGATGGATGGATGGTTGGTATGATGGTTNTTTTTCCAGTGGTCATGTATGGATGTGAGAGTTGGACTATTAAGAAAGCTGAGAGCCGAAGAATTGATGCTTTTGAACTGTGGTGTTGGAGAAAACTCTCTTGAGAGTCCCTTGGACTGCAAGGAGATCCAACCAGTCCATCCTAAGGGAGATCAGTCCTGGGTGTTCATTGGAAGGACCGATGCTGGGTCGGGAAGATTCCCCAGGGGAGGAAATGGCCAACCCATTCCAGTGTTCTGGCCTGGGAGATCCCATGGACAGGGGAGCCTGGCGGGCTGCAGCCCGTGGGGTTGCAAAGAGTTGGACACGACTGAGCACGCACGCACACGTGGCAGCTTTCTTCCTACAAACAGTGTGTTTCTGTTTTCGCGCGTGCACCCACTAAGCACGCAGCACGTCTGCGGCCCAGCCGCGCTCTCCAGGCCCCCTGAGGCCCCACCCATGGGCAGCGGTCATCTGGTTGCTCTACAGACGCGCAGAGCCCCTCCTACCTCTCCGGGCCTTTGCTCTCCCTGCTTCGACCCCTGCCTTGCCCTCTCTGGAGTCTCCCGCAGCTCGAGTCTTCCTGAGTCCAGTCAGTGCCGCACCACCTTGGGATGGACACGGACACGCTACTGACACCATGTGTGAAACAGGTGACTGGTGAGAACCTGCNTCTGGAGTCTCCCGCAGCTCGAGTCTTCCTGAGTCCAGTCAGTGCCGCACCACCTTGGGATGGACACGGACACGCTACTGACACCATGTGTGAAACAGGTGACTGGTGAGAACCTGCTGTGCCACACACGCAGTGCTCTGCGGTGACCTGAATGGGGAGGAAGCCCAAAACAGAGGGGCTACCCGTACACGTGGGGTTTCCTGGTGGCTCGGACGGTGAAGAACGCACCTGCCAATGTGGGAGCTGTGGTTCGATCCCCGAGTCAGGGGATCTCCTGGAGAAGGACATGGCAACCCACTGCTGGAGAATCCCATGGACAGAGGAGCCTGGCGGGCTACGGTCCCTGGGGTCACACAGAGCCGGACACGACTGAGTGACTGAACATTAACAACATATATATACACACACAGCTGGCTCACGTCGCCACCCAGCAGAAACTAATGGCATTATACATCAGCTCTACTCCAGAACAAATTGAAAAACACCCCATCGGCTTGCTTTGTGTTCTCCATGTCATGAGCTGCTATTAGAAATTCCTCTTTCATGCATTTGCTCCTGTGTTGATAGGCTTCTTGTCTGATAGGATATAAAACCCATGAAAACAGGGATTTTTTTTTTCTTTTTGGCAAACGTATTATTAAAACATTCTTTTTTTAATTGAGGTCAAAGTCACATCACATAAAGCCCACCATTTTAACCGTATGTAACTGTGCAGTTCAGCGGGAATAAGGACATTCACATTGTCGTGAAACTCTCACCATCGTCTGTCTCCCGAAAGCTTCCCCTTTCTCAACGGAAACTCTGTCCCCATTAAACACCACGTCCCCATCGCCTCTCCCAACCGGCACCCCCGGCCCCTGGGTCTAGCAGTATGTTTTCTTTGCTGTTGCTTTTTTCCAGAGTGTGACTTTCTTATCTTTATTGCCTCGTAAAGCTTTGTATTTTGTGATGGAGTCTAGCCGATTAACAAACAATGCTGTCATGGTTTCATGTGGACAGCAAAGGGGGCTCAGTCCTACACAGACATGTACCCATTTCCCCCCCCGACTCCTCTCCCGTCCCGGCTGCCGCATGATTACTGAGTGGAGTTCCCTGTGCTACAGTAAGGACCTCGTTTCTTAACAAGAAAAGCAGTTGGTTTTGAATCTTTAAGACTTGCTGCTAGAGACACATCTTGGGGGTGTACTGGCCTGCAGACTGGACCGAGGCACCCATTCCTGTTCACCTTTACGCTCCCGACTAAAAACAAACCAACAGACTCATTTCCGCTAAGTGTTTCCAGCTGCACGATGTCAACGTCCACAGCTCAGTTTCCAGATGGGCAATTAGAGTTAATAAACCTTAAACCTGACAGTGTCAACCCTGAAACGCTGTCGAGTTCATGAAGGAAAAAACAGAGGTCGCTGTGGCCTCCTGCCGCTTCTCTGATGCTTTCTGCAACAGACCACTTCTGGCATCCTTCCGAGGCCGAAAGCTCTCCTTCAGATGGTTTGGGGTCTGGAAGAGGGTCTGTGCTGGCTGTGCTTGGGGGTGCTTCCTCTTTGGGGTAACACAGAATATCAGGCTCTGATTTGGAAGTGTCCTGCGATGGGTATTTTGTGTTTATTCAAATGCAGAGAGAGTCTCTTGAATGAAGGCGCTAGCTCCCCGCAACAGAGTGCAGGAAGGCTTCCACCGCAGTTTAGCATCATGGAAGTGATAAATACAGGGACTTCCCTGGCAGTCTACTGACTGCAGACCTCGCCTTCCAAAGCAGGAGGCGCGGGTTCCAGCCCTGGTCGGGGAGCTGAGATTCCACACGCCTCATGGCTAAGACACCCACACATCAGTCAGAAGCACTGTCGTGACAAATTCAATGAAGACTTTAAAAATGGGCCACACACCAGAAAAATCTTTAAAAAAGGTTAAAAGTATAGTCCAAGTTTTTGGATTTTTTTTTCTCTCCTGAATTACTCAGGTTTGATTCATACCATATAGTCTTAGGAAATTTTGGTTTCTCTTAATGGGCTCATGAAAGACTTCATTGGTCATTAAAGTGTTCATTGTCATTGATGGAACACTGTAAATAAATTTCTTTATACTTAAAAATCCATCGGTTTTCAGAAAATATTTATGAATGAGTTTGCCACAGAATTACCTAATTATCATAAATAGGTTACCAGTTAGGCCAGTCTTTTGGAAAATGACATATATTTTTACTGCTATTACTCCATAAAAGGAAACTGCCTGATAAGTCTCCGGCAGTAACGCTTTCATCCTTAAATTGTTGTATTTCTATACTCTGAAGATATTTAAAATACGTTTTGTGCCCGCTGCAGAGATTGCAGAAGCAGATTCATTTGTTGTCTGTTTTGAGGCTGTGGATTTTGAGAGGTAAATTATTTTAGGCACCATTATGAAAGAAATGAACTGAACTGAACTGATAAAGGAAAACTACCGTCTACTAAATTATGGCAATGACGTTGACATCTGAAACAAATATGTTTTGGAGTAAATGAAAGAACGTCACTGTGATTTTGAGCGCTGATCTTTGGACAAAAGTCTTGTGTAAGTTTTGTTACTACAAAGTTCTGTCTTGTGTGTGTGCTCATCATTACGATGTAGTCAAGTATGCGACCTCAGGAAGGATCTGTTGTTTATCTGACACTCAAGTTTAATTAGAATCCTGTATTTTCATTTGTTAAATCTGGCAACTGTAAAGTTTGATAACAACCACAGTAATGATAAAAATAACCACAAATGTCTGTTTAAAGCTTACCGAATTCCAGGTTACCTAATGATCTGGGACACATTTATGTTATAATTAAGGTTTTAAAAAGAAAGAAAGAGAGACAGGAAGCCAAACAATATACCAACTGTATAACTGCACTCAGAAGCAATGTGTTCCTCCATTTATCTGGTCATCTAGCCGTTATCTGCTGATGTCCGAGGAAGCGTCAGGCGGTGCAGCAGGCTTTGGCCACAGAGCACCTAAAATCACACAGTGAGGCCTGCACAAGAAAGAAGCAGAACAGGGTGGGCAGAACGCAGACAGAAAGAAGGAGAGCGAGGGGGAGAGCAGGACAAGGGGGTTTCATTCATTCTAACTTTTTTTCCAGATTTTTTCCCCACATTTTTGCCATAATTTAGCAGACAGCATCTTTCTTTTGCAGTGCTGCCTGTGATAATTTGCACCTTAAAACCCATAGCACAGGGTGGAAAATAAAAGGTTCTGTGGCAGCCTGGATGGGAGTGGTGGTGGAGGAAGAATGGATCCCTGTATACGGACGGCTGAGTCCCTTTGCTGTTCACCTGAAATCATCACAACATTGTTAATCGGCTCTACCCCAGGACAAAACAAAGTCTGAAAAGCAAATAGTTAAAAACAACAAATGAATGCGATCTTCAAACGTGGGATTCACTCAACTGATACCGTACTGTTAGGAGGAGGAGAGCCAGGGCATCTCAGACCGGATCTTTTCTTTCCAGGTAAAAGGCGGCAAAGATAAAGACTACACAGAAAGACCCGCTCTTGCTGTGGGTGAGGAGACGCAGTCCTCTCCGAGGAAATAAGGACACGGAAAGCACGCTGGAGAGACACTGGCGAGAGGCCCAATCCGGGAACACCCTGCGAAACAGCCTGCGGCTGGCAACGGGCTGGGCCTCCTGGGCACTGGCCACCCCTGCTGTGTCCATGGCAAGCACTCTCTTCCGGGGTCACAGGGTTGGCTTTGGGGCCTTGCGGAGGGGCTGGGGGCTGGGGGACTGCCTGAGCAAGTGGCAGTCGACGGTCTGCAGAGCCAAGGGTGAGGTGTCATCACGAGGTGCCATCACAAGATGCCCCGACAGCAGCTTCTCACAGTTCTGGGCGCTGGGAAGGCTGGAGTGAGGCACCACACCGCGGGGAAACCCGTTTTAGTACCCGCAGCCGCCCGCCTGTCCTCAGGTGATGCAGAGGAAAACCATCTCTCCGTGTCTCTTTGCCGTCTTGTCCAGTCACTCGGTTGCGTCTGACTCTTCGTGACCCCATGGACTGCAGCATGCCAGGCCTCCCTGTCCATCACCAACTCCCGGAGCTTGCTCAGACTCATGCCTACTGAGTCGGTGATGCCATCCAGCCATCGCATCCTCTGTCGCCCCCTTCTCCTCCAGCCCTCAATCTTTCCCAGCATCAGTCCTTGTTTCCCCACTTTCTGTCTTTCTGACAATCCCTTTCTCCAAGGCCAAAGGGCCAGGGCCTTGTCACTGACCACTGGTCCAGCAGTAGGGTCTGGCGTGTTTACCGTGGAGACCCAGCCCAACCTCCGGCTGGGAATCCAAGCCCTGCTTTAAGACACACAAGCCCAGGCCACGCAGATGAGCTCTGAGTTCCACTGAGACGGAAACTGAGCCAAGAAGAGATAAGAAACACAAAATCTCCCGGTTTCCAACTCTCAGTTCACCGCCAAGGACCTCACACTCTTCACAAGTGGGCGAAAATGGGCAGTGGGACCGTGGGGGCTCCCCACTAGCCTGCCCTGAGGCTCAGGCCTTCATTCTTTCAGTAAATATTTAAGGAAGGCACACCGTGAGCCAGGTCAGGGTTCGAAGCAGGCTCCACAGCCTGGAAAAGCCTGGTTCGCAGGCTGGGCTCCCTGTGCCCCTTCCACGGCCCCACCCCTTCCCCATGGGGGCCGCAGTTTCCACGGCGATGGTGGGTTCCCATCTCTGTTGCTAAGGGCAGATGGCAGTCTGGGGACAGGGAGCGGGCGCACAGGTTGATTAATGTCATCGAAAGGCGACAGTGGGTGTCGGGGGGAGGCAGAAGACGCCACAGGCTGCAGCCGCCTTGGGGTGCCTTGCAATGTGGTTTGCGGAAGAAGAGAAACACGCATGCGCCGGTCTCTGCAGAGTCGGTTAGAACCCGGCGGCTCCCGCAGCCCCCAGCGATAACAGCGTCCTCCGCCCTCAGGATGCATGAGGGTGCTGGGGAAATATCGACCGGGCTCTTCGCCATGCCAGGCCCCAGTCTCTGGGCAGAGAATAAATGCCAGTCACACAGGTTTCTGCCCTGTGCTTGGTCCCAGCGGGAGAAATGTGCGTTCATCCCCAGCGTCAGGCTCTTTCCTGAACAAAGGTCACAGGGGACGCGTATCCTCCAGGGCTGCAGGTAGCCAACTAGTTGGGGAGATGGCAGCCTGTGCCCCTGCCATTGAGCCTGTGAGCTCAGCCTGTGAGCCTTTCCTGGTGCAGGGGGGCTGGAGGATGAGCAGAAGGATGTGTACAGCACCAACGATGGAGGAGAGCTACCACGGGACCCAGCAACCCCTCTCCTGGGCATGTCCCCGGAGAAAACCATCACTGGGAAAGACACACAGACCCCTGTGTTCATAGCATCACTGTTCATGACAGCCAGGACATGGCATCAACCGAGACGTCCAGACAGAGGAATGGATCAAGAAGACGTGGTCCATGCGCACAACGGAAAACTATGCAGCCCCAGAAAAGAATAAAATAGCGCCATTGGCAGCCACGTGGATGGACCTAGAGACTGTCACATGGAGGGAAGTGAAGCAGACACAGAAAGACCAAACACGTGATACTGTTTATATGTGGAATCTTAAAAAAAAAAAAAAAAAAAAGAGCGTACAAATGAACTTACTTACAGAACAGAAGAAGCATCACCGAGGCCGAAAACAAACTTAGGGTTACCAGGGAGGAAGGAGCAGAGGGGTAAACTGGGAGGCTGGGACTGAAATGGGACGCACACCACTGCACGTGAAACAGATAACTAGTAAGGACCTCCTGTAGCACAGAGAACTCTGTTCCGCACTCTAAAGGTCTACAGGGGAAAAGCTTTAAAAAGAGTGGACATACGCACGACACGTGGCAGTGCCAGTCACGCAGGCGTGTCCAGCATGTTGCAAGAATCCTGGGGCAAGTCGCCATTCCCTTCTCCAGGGGATCCCCGGACTGAACTCAGGTCTCCTGTATTGCAGGCAGATTCTTTACCATCTGAGCCACCAGGGAAGCCACCGGTTACACGTTTAACTGATTCACTTTGTCATCACATGAGATTAACTCTACATTGTAAGTCAACTCTACACCAACACAAATTTAAAAAAAAGAAAAAGGTTGACAAGCTCTCTGACAGGAAGAACTGTTTTCAGATCAGTGCAGTTCAGTCGCTCAGTCGTGTCCGACTCTTTGCGACCCCATGAATCGCAGCAGGCCAGGCCCCCCTGTCCATCACCATCTCCCGGAGTTCCCTCAGACTCACGTCCATCGAGTCCGTGATGCCATCCAGCCATCTCATCCTCGGTCGTCCCCTTCTCCTCCTGCCCTCAATCCCTCCCAGCATCAGAGTCTTTTCCAATGAGTCAGCTCTTCACATGAGGTGGCCACAGTACTGGAGTTTCAGCTTTAGCATCATTCCTTCCAGAGAAATCCCAGGGCTGATCTCCTTCAGAATGGAATGGTTGGATCTCCTTGCAGTCCAAGGGACTCTCAAGAGTCTTCTCCAACAGCACAGTTCAAAAGCATCAATTCTTCGGTGCTCAGCCTTCTTCACAGTCCAACTCTCACATCCATACATGACCACAGGAAAAACCATAGCCTTGACTAGACGGACCTTAGTCAGCAAAGTAATGTCTCTGCTTTTGAATATACTATCTAGGTTGGTCATAACTTTTCTTCCAAGGAGTAAGTGTCTTTTAATTTCATGGCTGCAGTCACC
>SJYW01043183.1:326241-337592 GCA_006410735.1 Raphicerus campestris | reverse complement strand
GTTTTCTGAATGTTGAGCTTTAAGCCAACTTTTTCACTCTCCTCTTTTACCTTCATCAAGAGGCTCTTTAGTTGTTCTTCACTTTCTGCCATAAGGGTGGTGTCATCTGCATATCTGAGGTTATTGATATTTCTCCCAGCAATCTTGATTCCAGCTTGTGTTTCTTCCAGTACATGCTAAGGTGCTGGGGAAGACTCTTGAGAGTCTCTTGGACTGCAAGGAGATCAATCCAGTCAATCCAAAAGGAAATCAACTCTGAATATTCACTGGAAGAACTTATGCTGAAGCTGAAACTCCAATACTTTGGCCACTTGATGTGAAGAACTGACTCAGTGGAAAAGACCCTGATGCTGGGAAAGACCGAAGGTGGGAGGAGAAGGGGGTGACAGAGGATGAGGCGGTTGGATGGCATCACTGACTCAATGGACGTGAGTTTGCGCAAGCTCTGGGAGGTGGTGAAGGACAGGGAAGTCTGGCGTGCTGCAGCCCATGGGGTCGCAAAGAGTTAGATATGACTGCTACTGGGAAACGAGGAACTGGTAACATCCGAGCAGAAAGCTGAATGAGGGGGAAGGAAACATGGAGCTCCCTGAGAAAAGAGTAGAGACCTAGGCAGAGGGAACGTAAGTTCCCTGAAGCAGAACCTCGAGGCACCTGCGGGGAACGGCAAGGCAGGCAGCGACGGACACAGGGGTTAGGGGGCGACGTCCACTCGGCAGCCAGCTCAGGCCAAGCCTCAAGAGATCCTGGGCGTCCTTTCTTTTCTTTCCTAAAACACGTGTATTTGGCCGTGCCAGGCCTCAGCAGGGGCGTGTGGGATCCAGTTCCTCGACTGGGGACCGAGCCTGGGCCCCTGCACTGGGAGAGCGGAATCTTAGCTGCTGGACCACAGGGACGTCCCGCTGGGCTTTCCTAATGAACGACTAGCATGGATCCTGATGGAGTTTCTGCTGGGAGTCAGGTCCCCAGACAGACAAGCTCCCTGCAGTCGTGGAGCCCATGGTTATTAGGAGATTAGGCACATTAATTCGATCATCAAAAGATAACCACGTTATCAAAAGATAAACATCCTATATGCATTCAGCACCTTTCGCCGCTTGCGGTCCCTGCCTCGCTGGGTGTCCTGGGGACACACACACACAGCCACACACACATGCCATACACAGCCACACACACATGCATGTACACGCACACACAGCCACACAGACACGCATGCACACACAAAGCCACACACATGCGTGCACACACACATGGACACATGCCCACGCACACCCACACACACGCATGCACACACAGCCACACGCATGCGTGCACACACACATGCACACACACAGTCACATTAAGAAAGGCGGATGCATGTAGCGTGAAGCTTGCCGCTGTACCCGTTTCGTAAGCGTACCTTTCTGTGGTACTCAGTCGATTCGCACTGTTGCAGCCGTCACCACCATCCGTCCACAGAACTCTTTTCGTTCTCCCCAGCTGACACCCTGTCCCCTGCACGGGGTAAAGCCGCCTCCCTCCCAGGCCCGGCCCCCACCCCCCCACCTTCTGTCTCTCCTGCAGCCTAGGGGCCGCACGTAAGAGCAGTCACCAGCGTCTGTCCTTCTGCGGCTGACTGATCTCACCGAGCACGATGTGCTCAAGCTCCCCAGTGCCGTAGCGTTTGTCAGGATGCCCTGCCTTGGGGCGGGATAAACATTCCGGTGAGTGTATACCCCACGCTATGTGTCCACCCAGCTGCGGGTGGGCACTTGGCTTGCCTACACCTTCTGGATACTGTGAATAATTCTTCTGTGAACACGGGGGCACAAACATCTGAGTCCCTGCTCTCAATCCTTTGGGGTTTACACACTCAAGAGATGGAATTCCTGGCTGCTCTGGGGCTTCTCCAGTGGCTCAGCGGGGAAAGAATTTGCCCGCCATGCCAGAGACACAGGAGACCAGGGTTCAGTCCCTGGGTCGGGAAGATCCCCTAGAGAAGCGGCAACCCCCTCCAGGTTTCTTGCCTGGAGAACCCCATGGACAGAGGAGCCTGGTGGGCTACCGTCCGTGGGGTCACAAAGAGTCGGACACAGCTGAGCGCACATCCCCACGTGGGTGTCCTGTGCCTCGTTTTCTGAGGCGCCTCCATACAGTTATCCACAGCAGACGCACCACTCTACATTACCCTTGGAAGCACTCCAGAGAACACGCATTTGTAGTTATTCACAGACAACCAACGTGAAACCAGAGGATTCTCGGCTGGGATTTTAAACGTACCCTCGGTCTAATACAAGATTCCAGAATGTTCCACCCTCCGAGGCCCACTCTGCTGATTCTCCGCTATGTCTCCTTCCTCCTCTTGGCACTTGTTTCCATGGCAACAGATTGAGCTTGCCTGGGTTGCTAAGGTACCCAAGAGCCCCGAGGAGGAAGCAGGCTGATGTGAGGGCTGAGCAGCCAGTCTGAGTGAGGGGTGGGGAGGCCAGGGAGGCGCCCCCTCCATGGCTGTGCCCCCTCCCCACTCTCTGTGCTTATCCTCTGACACTCTAGCCAGGGCAAGAACGTGGCCCTGAGCTCCCCCGAGTCTACAAAGCCCCACATTCTCCCATGGACCCTGTGACATACACACTGAGTGGCCTCCTTACATTTTTGCCTGTTCTTTCACTTATCATTCAACACGTATTTCCTGGGTGTCTGCTCGGGTGTGTCAATGGACAAGACACGGTCAGCAGAACGGGCCATCCCCCGGCACGTGGCCGTGACGAGTTCAGGACAGGCCGCCCCCAACAGCGTGGCTTTCTCACTGGTCATTGAGCTCCAGGCACTTGGCAAACGCAGGGACAGGCCTTCCCAGAACCTGGCCGAAAGGGGGATCTTCCTAAGGGAACCCACTTGTCACAAGTCCCCTCCAGGGAGTTTCATCATCCACGAAAGACCGCCTCTAACTCTCAGAGGGGAGACTTGCAGCAGCCACCACAGCCCGGCCAGCGTCGTCAGCATCCGTCTGTCGCGCTGGTCATCTGTTCTAAGGGGGCTGGCCTTGTGGCTCAGCAGTGAAGAACCCGCCTGCCAGTGCAGGAGACGCAAGAGCATCGGGTTCGATCCCTGGGCCGCGAAGATGCCCTGGAGGAGGAAATGGCACCCCGCTCCAGCATTCTTGCCTGGAGCATCCCATGGACAGAGGACCCTGGCGGGCTGCAGTCCAGGGGGTCGCAAAAAGATTCAGACACGACTGAGCGACTCAAGAACAACATTCTTCTAAGGGACCATTCATCTCTCCTGGAGGTCACTCACGTCATCCAGCCCCACGTCCCCTGTTAAGACGGCATTTAAACCTAAACTCTAGGCCCCTCAGGGAGCCGTTCATTTCCCCTGATTCTCTCCCATGGTAATAAACTTCTGTTTTCTCTGTCATTAATCTTTTATTACAGGGGTCTCAGCCAAGAACTCAGAGGGCAGAGAGAAAATTATTTTTTCCTCCTCTACTATATTTTTTCCTGTAGAGATTCGGGTCTGCCTGGCGACGCTTCCATCTGATAATTTATCCTATAAATATCTATAAATAAATATGCACTGTGGGTCCACCCTGCACAGGACTCTGTGTGAGGAGAAAGAGAGAGTCCTTCCCAGAGATGGCTGGGGGTGGGGCTGAGGGGAGGCGGTCAACCCCCATCCAACAACCGTGTCTCACCGGTGACACACGGACTGTCTACTCTATAGAAACGCACCCTTGCTGCTCATTCTAATTTCTCATTTTAATGCTTTCTTCTCTGCAATCATCCTCTTTCTGTGTGTGTGGTTTTTTTTCTTTCCAGTCTTCTAACGTTACCTAGAGCCAGACATCCTGGAATGCGAAGTCAAGTGGGCCTTAGAAAGGATCACTATGAACAAAGCTAATGGAGGTGATGGAATTCCAGTTGAGCTATTTCAAATCCTGACAGATGATGCTGTGAAAGTGCTGCACTCAATATGCCAGNATGGCAAACCTAGACAGTGTATTACAAAGCAGAAACATCGTATTTTCTACAAATTTTTCCAGTAGTCATACTGGATGTGAGAGTTGGACCATAAAGAAGGCTGAGTGCTGAAGAATTGATGCTTTTGAACTGTGGTGCTGGAGAAGACTGTTGCGAGTCCTCTGGACAGCAAGGAGATCAGACCAGTCAAACTTAAAGGAAATGAACCCTGAATATTCATTGGACGGACTGATGCTGAAGCTGAAACTCCAGTACTTTGGCCACTTGATGCAAAGAGCCGACTCACTGGAAAAGACCCTGATGCTGGGAAAGATTGAAGGCAGGAGAAGGGAGGCATAGAGGATGAGATAGTTGGATGGCATCACCCACTCAGTGGACATGAACTTGAGCAAACTCCGGCAGAGAGTGGAGGACAGAGAAGCCTGGTGGGCTACAGTCCGTGGGGTCGCAGAGTCGGACACGACTGGGCACGCACGCACCCAGTGTCGCTTCCTCCTCCTTCACACCCCTCCGAGCACAGCAACGTCCTGACCTTCCTTCCTGCACTGTCTCCTAGACGAGACCACGCTGTCCATCTTTCACCTTCTCTGCTGGCCTCCCGCCCTCCTTACAGGCTCTCAAAGGAAAATCTGCCTGTTTTGCTTCCTGAAAATAAAAAAAAACCACCCACAGATTCGCTCTGGTCACAGGGAAGGACCACGCCACACCATATCCTTCAGGCAGAGGTGGCTCCGCCTGCCAGTGTGGGAGGAATTCAGGGTCGACACCACAGAGACGGGACGGATGGACCACATCCTTTTAAAAGCTGCTGCTGCTAAGTTGCTTCAGTCATGTCTGACTCTGTGTGACCCCATAGACGGCAGCCCACCAGGCTCCCCCGTCCCAGGGATTCTCCAGGCAAGAACGCTGGAGTGGGTTGCCATTTCCTTCTCCAATGCATGAAAGTGAAAAGTGAAAGTGAAGTCACTCACTCGTGTCCGATATTTGCGTTTATTTATCTGGCTGCGCCAGGTCTTGGTTGCATCACGCAGGAGCTCTGAGCTGCAGCATGTGAGATCTGGTACCCCGAGCAGAGGCTGAAGGTGGGCCCCCTGCGCTGGGGACGTGGAGCCGCCAGGTTCGCCCTGGGGACCACACCCTCAGGGTGCCCTCCCTGATCCCTGGGTCAGGAAGATCCCCTGGAGAAGGCAGCGGCAGTGCCTTCACGGTGATGATGCCATCCTGCTTTAAAAAATTGTTTTAAAATTATATGATAGTTACTTTACGATGCTGTGTGCGTTTCTGCCAGACACCCACCCGAATCGCCCGCAGGTATACATGTGTTCCCTCCCTCCTGAACCCCCCGCCCCCGGCCCTCTAGCCTGTCACAGAGCACCGGCTTTGGGCTCCCTGCACCTTACAGCAAATTCCCCCGCTCTCTGTTTTACATATGGTCATGTATATGATTCAACGCTCCTCTCTCAAATTGTCCCACCCTCTCCTTCCCCTGACAAACCAAGGAGGCTGTAGTACATATACACAGTGGAACACCACTTGGCTCCCAGAGGAACACGTCTGAGTCAGTTCTAAGGAGGTGGATGAACCTAGAGCTGTTATACAGAATGAAGTAAGCCAGAAAGAGACAGACAAATACTGCATGTTAACACATACACGCGGAATCTAGACAGCCGGTGCCGACGATCCTGTGTGCAGGGCAGCAGAGAGCCACCGGCAGCCCTGCCTTCCACAGATGGTAAGCGTGCCTACGAGCGTGTCTGCACAGATGCACAAACTCAGCTGAAGTGCAGGCCCGCTGGCCTTCTTCTGGCTGCTATACCGTGACATGCGGGATGCAGCTCAGGTGTTCAGCTCAACGGACATTGACTGAGCACTTCCTGTGTGCCAGACACAACGACAGGTACTCACCACCGTGGGCCACGGCCCTGAACAGCCAGAGGAATGAGACTGGGTGCCCCGCAACTAGAAGGGCATTCGCTTAAGTCTATTCCAGAGGTTACGATCTGCCAGAAAGACTGTTCACTTGACGCCATTTTCTCTGTTGGAAACGGGTGTCTCCAAGTCATTAGCTGTGTTGAGCTGCTTTCAAGAAAACCATGAAATCCTCTTAATTCATGGCAAAGTATGTGGTGCTCAGGCATTTAAGTCTTAAATTAGGAGAACCTTTGGAGGTGGAAGCTGACCAGCTGACCGCTCCACTGCAGCGTGTGAGGCCCACTGAAATACAGTGAGATAAGCGAGATGCTCACTCCCAGGTGTAACTGAGACGCGAAACTGAGAAAGTCAGTGCAGCTGCAAGACTCTGAGTCTGGGATCATTTGTTACACAGCAAAAGAAAAACGACACGCCAACTGACTGAGCAGATGGACAGCCCCTTAATAAAGAGGCATTTCTTTGGTCCACAGTTAGGGTCACCGTTAGATCAAAGAACTGAAACAATTTGCTGACAGCTGCACTTGGTTCGAATACCAGTGGCAAAAAAAAAGAAAAACCTCGTTTTAGAAGCCAATAAGCTAAGGAGGGGGCTTCCCTGGGGGTTCAGAGGGAGCAAATCCACCTGCCGATGCCGGAGGCGCAGGCCATGCAGGCTCGATCCCTGGGTCAGGAAGATCCCCTGGAGAAGGAAACGGCAACCCGCTCCAGAACTCTTTCCTGGAGAGTCCCACGGACAGAGGAGCCTGGTGGGCTGCAGTCTACGGGTGGCAAAGAGTCAGACACAGCTGAGAGACTCAACAACAGTGCTAAGAAGGAGAGCTGTTGTGACTGCATTCCTCACCAAAGATTTTACTCAAAAGACTGAAGGAAAATCAGCTACAGAGAGACGCTGTCCTTTTGAAAGGGACATGCATGTCCTTGTGGCCTGGTGTGTACTGGGCCGCCTCCGGCGGAGTCGCAGCGTGAAGAATCTTCAGCTGCAGCCTGTGGGCTCTTTAGTTGTGGCCGTCGGGCTTAGCCGCTCAGGACATGTGGGACCTCCGTTTCCCGACCAGGGATCGAACCTGCATCCCCAGCCTTGCAAAGGGAAGGGGAACACTGCTCTGTCATGTCTGACTCTGTGCGACCCCCTGGACTATACAGTCCATGGCATTCTCCAGGCCGGGATACTGGAGTGGGTAGCCTCTTCCTTCTCCAGGGGATCTTCCCAACCTGAGAATCTTCCCAACCCAGACACTGAACCCAGGTCTCCCGCATCGCAGGCGGATTCTTCACCAGCTGAGCCACCAGGGAAGCCCATCTCCCTTGCACGGGGGATTCTTCATCGCTGGGCCACCAGGAAAGTGCCCAGACACTCTGTCCTACGTGAGAATCTATTTCGCCACAAGTTCCTGGTGGCCCAGAGGGTGAAGAGTCTGCCTGCAGTGCAGAAGACACGGGCTCTGTTCCTGGGTGGGGAGGACCCCCTGGAGGAGGGCATGGCCACCCACTCCAGTGTTCTGGCCTGGAAACCCCACGGACAGAGGAGCCTGCGGGCCACAGTCCCTGGGGTCGCAAAGAGTCAGACGCGACTGAGGGACCCTTTCCCGCAGCAAGTGGCACTCTGAGGAGGACCATGGAGAAGACCGCCTCGTCCGGCACCCAGCCCTGGGCGGAGCCCTGCGGGTGCACCCGCTTCTCCCTGGGGAAGGAAGGGCGACTGTCTCTCTGGGGACAAAGAGCCGCGTTTTCATCCATTCACTTACTACAAAGCAGACACCCAGTGTGCGTCCAGAGCTTGGAGAGTCCCCGCCTCCAAGGCTCTTTCTGCTCCTTTACAGCCCCCTCCTCTTCTCCATGCTGCTCCAGTTTCCACGGCAACAGCGCAACTCCTTGCTTCGGATGCAAAAGCCCTGTGAATGCTCCAGAGGGGAAACAGCGCTGCTGATACCAAGCCCACCAGGATGGCGCGAGGAGGACACTCTTAAAGTTGCAGATGTCACACCAGCAGCTCAAGCACGTTTAAAAGAAAAAATATTTGACTGTGGGAACTATATATATCCCTGGTGGCTCGGATGATAAAGAATCTGCCTGCAGCGCAGGAGACCCGGGTTCAGTCCCTGGGTGGGGAAGATGCCCTGGAGGAGGGAATGAGAACCCACTCCAGTAGCCTTGCCTGGAGGATCCCACGGACAGCGGAGCCTGTGGGCTACAGTCCACAGGGTCACAGAGAGTCAGACACGACTGGGCGACACTTTCAAACACATAAAACCTACCAGTGTAGCCATTTTTTAGGTGCACGGCTGTGTATGACTGAGTACATCCAGACTGTTGTGAAAAGAACACCACCATCCAGCCCCAGGACTTTCCCGTCTTCCCAAACAGGAACTCTGGGCCCATCTGCCCGCCCCCGACACCCTCCACTGGGTCTCTGCGAATTGACTCATCTAGGTGCTGCGTGTGATCGGGATTACGTGAGATTTGTCCTTCTGTGACTGCCTTATTTCACTCAGCTAAGTCTTCAGTGTTTGTAAGACACCTCCGATTCCCTTCCTTCTTAAGGCTGAATAATATTCCATCTTTTGACTTCCTACTTTTGCATTCCAGCCCCCTATGATGAAAAGGACATCTTTTTTTTTTGGTGTTGGTTCTAGAAGGTCTTGTAGGTCTTCATAGAACTGTTTGGCTTCATCTTCTTTGGCATTAGTAGGCGGAGCATAGACTTGGGTTACCGTGATGCTGAATGGTTTGCCTCGGAAACAAACTGAGGTCATTCTGCCATTTTTGTGTTGCACACAAGTCCTGAATTTCGGATTCCTTTATTGATCATGGAAGGCTACTCCACTTCTTCTAAGGGATTCTCGCCCACAGTAGTAGATATAATGGACATCTGAATTAAATTTGGACACAGCTGGGCGACTGAAGAACAGCAATATTTCATCATATGTGTGACACTGTGATTTTTAAAACTTTAATTAAAAATTTTAAATTAAATGTTTTAAAAATGTTATGTTGGGGTAGAGCAGATTAACAACGTTGTGACCGTTTCAGGTGAGCGGTTAAGGGACTCAGCCACGCATCCACACATGTCCATTCTCCCCCAGGTCCCCTCCCGTCCAGGCTGCCTCGTGACGGGGGCAGGGCTCCCTGGGCTCTACGGTCGGTCCTGGTTGGCTCTCCGTTTCGTACGCTGTGTCTGGCTTGTCCACTACTCAGCTGTCAGTGGGCGTGCAGGCTGCTCCCCCATCTTGGCTATCGTGGATCACCCTGCTATGAACACGGGCAAAACCCTGCTTTCGGTTCTGAAGTGGAATGGCTGGATCACACGGCGCTTCTATGCTTGGTATTTTTTTTTGAGGACCCTCCATACTGTTTTCTGCAACAGCCGCGCCGCTCTGCGTGCCTGTCACGAGTTGTCTTGAGGCATCTCTAGTGCCCTTCGAAGGCTTCCCGAGCCTTTGCAGACGGGCAGAAAGATGGCCCCGAGGCTTATGCGGGCTCTCGGTTTTCAGGCCAGTAGTGGCTGCAGGAGCCGGTGGCATACCTATCATCTGCCTCCCACTGTCTATAATTCATTCATTTGCTCATGTGTTTATACACTCATCCCCTCCCAGTATTTACCGAGTGTCTACAGTCTGCCAGGCACAGGGAGAAAAACGATGGGAGGGGGAAGACCCAGCTTCCACTTTCACAGAGCTCAGAATACACTAATTCAGTCCCTCCCAAGGGGCCACTCTGCATCTGGCACTTTGCTGAGGGTCAGAGGATTTGGTGGTGAGCAAACCACACCATGTCTCCAGATGATTCCAGTGTGTACTGTGGGTTACACGTCAATTACGCAAGCCAGGCAAGGAGGTGAAACCAGTCAGCCCTAAAGGAAGTCAGTTCTGAATGTTCACTGGAAGGACTGATGCTGAAGCTGAGGCGCCAGTCCTTTGGCCACCTGACGCGAAGAGCCGACTCACTGGAAAAGACCCTGATGCTGGGAAAGATTGAGGGCAGGAGGAGAAGGGGACGACAGAGGATGAGGTGGTTGGATGGCATCACTGATTCAATGGAGACAAACCTGAGTTTGAAAAAACTCAAGGAGGTAGTGAAGGACAGGGGAGCCTGGTGTACTGCAGTCCATGGGGTCAAAAAGAGCCCAACAAGAGTTAGCGCCTAAACAACAGCCTTCAGCGGCTAAGGCCCCCACTCCCGATGCAGGGGCCGGGGCTGGACCCCTGGCCAGGGAACGAGATCTCCGACGCCACAACTAAGAGCTCACGTGCCACGCCGCATGCCACAGCCAAAACCCGGCCAGCCAAAAAAACCAAATAATTTAGAAGAATACAGCGTTGTACATAATAGTCACATCTGACACTGCGGTCACCTGATGCTAAGAGCCGACTTGTTAGAAAATAGCCTGATGCTGGGAAAGACTGAGGGCAGGAGGAGAAGGGGACAGCAGAGGATGAGATGGCTGGATGGCATCACCAACCCAATGGACATGAGTTTGAGCAAGCTCCTGGAGATGGTGAAAGACAGGGAAGCCCGGCGCGCTGCAGTCCACGGGGTCGCAAAGAGTGAGCAAGTGCACACCACTGTGGCAGCAGCAAACACGGCGTCTCCTGAGCAGGGTCAGCCCCGGGGGCGGCGCCAGAGAATAACCCCACGGCAGGCCCTGGTTCCGGGCAGCTTAGCTTCAGCGAGGCCGAGGCTTAAAAACAGAGACCAGCCCGTCCTGCTGCTGGTTCCGAGAGATGAGAGACGCAGTTGGACCTGGCTCAGACAGAGAGTGGCATCTCTCAGACCTGCGGCCTGGAAATGCCAGCGAGAGAGCAGGCATCCTGCGGTTTCGCACGGTTGGTCACTACTTATTAGGATTTGTAGTAACTGTGTACCCTAATTTTTAAATTTAACGCTTTATTGCTGTTAACAATAACCAAGACGTGGAAACATCTAAGTGGGCCCTCGGCAGAGGAGTGGACGAAGAAGATGCGGCTGGTTCTTGTCGCTCAGTCACTCAGTCGTGTCCGGCTCTTTGTGACCCCAGGGACTGCAGCACGCCAGTCTCCTCTGTCTGCCACCATCTCCTGGAGTTTACTCAAATATTATGGCTGTCGAGCTGGTGATGCCCTCCAGCCATCTCTCCTCTGTCATCTTCTCCTCCCACCCTCTATCATTCCCAGCATCAGGATCTCTCCCGGTGAGTCAGCTCTTCGCATCAGGTGGCCGAAGCTTCAGCTTCAGCTACAGTCCTTCCAGTGAATATGCATATACAATGGAATACTACGCAGCCATGAAAAAGAATGAAAGCATGCCATTTGCAGCAACCTGGCTGGACTCAGGGATGATCATCCTCAGTGGAGTCAGCCAGACAGAGAAAGACAGATACATGATAGCACTTACATGGGGAATCTAAAATACAGCACCGATGAACATGTTGACAGAACAGAAATAGACTCACAGACGTGAAAGCAACTGCGGCCACCACAGGGG
>SJYW01043183.1:307763-324535 GCA_006410735.1 Raphicerus campestris | reverse complement strand
CTATCGTGGATCACCCTGCTATGAACACGGGCAAAACCCTGCTTTCGGTTCTGAAGTGGAATGGCTGGATCACACGGCGCTTCTATGCTTGGTATTTTTTTTGAGGACCCTCCATACTGTTTTCTGCAACAGCCGCGCCGCTCTGCGTGCCTGTCACGAGTTGTCTTGAGGCATCTCTAGTGCCCTTCGAAGGCTTCCCGAGCCTTTGCAGACGGGCAGAAAGATGGCCCCGAGGCTTATGCGGGCTCTCGGTTTTCAGGCCAGTAGTGGCTGCAGGAGCCGGTGGCATACCTATCATCTGCCTCCCACTGTCTATAATTCATTCATTTGCTCATGTGTTTATACACTCATCCCCTCCCAGTATTTACCGAGTGTCTACAGTCTGCCAGGCACAGAGAGTAAAACGATGGAGGGGGGGAAGACCCAGCTTCCACTTTCACGGAGCTCAGAATACACTAATTCAGTCCCTCCCAAGGGGCCACTCTGCATCTGGCACTTTGCTGAGGGTCAGAGGATTTGGNCTGGCTTCCACAGAAACAACTGATCACCACGCTTTTCTCTTGTTGCTATTCTGGCGCCGCGCAGCATGCGGCCTCCTGGCTCCCTGACTACAGGCTCGTCACCCTTCGCCGTGTGTGTGGGGGTGTGCTGTTCCGTCCTGCACATCACGGGGTGTTTGTTCGCGCAGCCCCTCCAGGCCTCTATGTACTAGACGCTCATAGCTCTCATCCTCCTTAAGGGTGTCCCTGATGGCTCACCGGTGACGAATCTGCCCGCCAATACAGGTAGATAGGAGTTCGATCCCTGGGTCAGGAAGATCCCCTGGAGAAGGAAATGGCTGCCCACTCCATTCCTGCCTGGAGAATCCCTTGGACGGAGGAGCCTGGAGGGCTGCAGTCCATGGGGTCGCAACACAACTTAGCGGAGTCGGACACAACTTAGCGACTTAACAACGTCCCTTAAGATGTGGTAACCAAAATATTTCCAAAGGCCTCCTGGAGAAGCAAAATCTCCCCCACTCCTGGTGGAGAATCACTGCTGGAGCCTCACCTCCTGGAAGAGGGTCAGCCATGACTGTTGGGGTAAAATGCTTGTGGGTAAAATGTTTGTGAATGGCTGGATAGGTGGATGGACGAGTGAATGAATGAAGGACCTAAGTAAACAATGCCTCAGGGGCTCACAGGAGACCTGTGATGTGTAAGTCTACACACATCAAAGGGTCCAGGTCAGCTGCAGCAAAGAGCAGGTCCAGCTCGGCTGCTGAAGACCTACTGTGCGCCACAGGGGAAAATAAAGAAGGGGCCATCTGTCAGCACACGTACTGTCAGTGACTCAGTCGTGTCTGACTCTTTGCAGCCCCGTGGACTGCAGCCCGCCAGGCTCCTCTGTCCATGGGATTCTCCAGGCCAGAACACTGGGGTGGGCTGCCATTTCCTTCTCCAGGGGATCTTCCCCACCCAGGCATGGAACCCATGGCTCTTGCATTGGCAGATGGATTATCACTGAGCCACCTGGGAAACCCAGAGGACACATATTAACGTTCAAAGTGCATTCCAATACACATGACGTGCAGACAAGTAGTGTCTGCCTGCACTCCTAGGAGGCGCCTGGAACAGTCAGCTTCACATGGTCAGAAAGCACACTGGCAGGTGCCAGGGCCGGGGGTGCAGCTGGGAAGGGGGACTCGGTGCCTAATGCAGAGAGAGTTTCCCTTTAGGAGGCTGAAACGTTCCTGAGACGATGGCGAGGGTTGCACATCAAGGTGAAGGGACTTGCTGTGCTGAGCTGCACAGTTAAATACGGTTAAAATAGTAGGTTTTATATGATGTGACTTTTCACCACACACACACACACACACACACACACACACACACACACACTGTGGGGGATGTTCCTCAGGCCTGAGTCCTCTGCAGACCAGTTGGTTCTGTCGTCCACTGCTGCGGGCGGTTCTCCCTGCAGACCTCTGACACAGAGGCTGCCTGCTTGTTGCCATGGGAACGGCACAGGTGGGAGGGGCGGGAGCCGGGCACCGAGCTGGGCGCAGAACGGGCGCAGAATGGGTGCGGGGCTCCAGGGAGGGGCGTGTGGGCTTGGGAACATCTCGGTACCTTTTCGAGGTGCCAGGAGGGTGCGGAGAGAACAAACCGCGCTTGCCACCCGCACCCACTCGCTTTGTGCCTGGAGGAACGTTTCCTCCTTACAAGGCAGTCTGTGTTGGATTCTGGGGAAGACTTGCCCTCTTAGTAACTGCTAACAAATGGAGTTTTGGGGCGAGCGTTACCCAAAACACAGATATGTAATGGAGAAAGGGATGAATGTCAGCTCCCCAGTAGGAGGATGAAAATAGGGCAGGGGGTGATGGCTGAGGACCAGCTTGGGAGCACAGCCGAGCGCTGAGTCCTTGCAGGGAGCCGTGCAATTGTGGGTGGCCCTGGGATGGCCACGGGCGCGCTGAGGCTCTTCACAGACACAGGTGCCATGGGACCTGGCTGCTCCTGCGGCCTGCAGGCACCTGCAGCATGGAGTTTATTTTTCACAGGACGCTTTTATAACTTGCAGCTTCTTACAATGTAAGGGTACAGATTCAGTTCAGTTCAGTTCAGTCACTCAGTTGTGTCCAACTCTTTGCGACCCCATGAATCGCAGCACACCAGGCCTCCCTGTCCATCACCAACCCCTGGAGTTCACTCAAATTCACGTCCGTCGAGTCGGTGATGCCATCCAGCCATCTCATCCTCTGTCGTCCCTTTCTCCTCCTGCCCCCAATCCCTCCCAGCATCAGAGTCTTTTCCAATGAGTCAACTCTTCGCATGAGGCGGCCAAAGTACTGGAGTTTCAGCTTTAGCATCATTCCTTTCAAAGAACACCCAGGACTGATCTCCTTTAGAATGGACTGGTTGGATCTCCTTGCAGTCCAAGGGACTCACAAGAGTCCTCTCCAACACCACAGTTCAAAAGCATCAATTCTTCAGTGCTCAACTTTCTTTATAGTCCAACTCACATTCATACATGACTACTGGAAAAGCCATAGCCTTGACTAGACGGACATTTGTTGACAAAGTAATGTCTCTGCTTTTTAATATGCTGTCTAGGTTGGCCATAACTTTCCTTCCAAGGAGTAACCATCTTTTAATTTCATGGCTGCAGTCACCGTCTGCAGTGATTCTGAACCTCNGTAATGTCTCTGCTTTTTAATATGCTGTCTAGGTTGGCCATAACTTTCCTTCCAAGGAGTAACCATCTTTTAATTTCATGGCTGCAGTCACCGTCTGCAGTGATTCTGGACCTCCCCCCAAATAAAGTCAGCCACTGTTTCCACTGTTTCCCCATCTATTTGCCATGAAGTGACGGGACCAGATGCCATGATCTTAGTTTTCTGAATGTTGAGCTTTAAGCCAACTTTTTCACTCTCCTCTTTCAAATTTATCAAGAGGCTCTTTAGCTCCTCTTCACTTTCTGCCATAAGGGTGGTGTCATCTGCATATCTGAGGTTACTGACATTTCTCCCACAATACTGATTCCAGCTTGTGCTTCCTCCAGCCCAGCGTTTCTCGTGATGTACTCTGCATATAAGTTAAATAAGCAGGATGACGATATACAGCCTTGACGTTCCCCTTTTCCTATTTGGAACCAGTCCGTTACAAATAATAAACGTTGGAGAGGGTGCGGCACAAAGGGAGCCCTCCTCCATTGCTGATGGGAATGTAAGCTGGTACAGCCACTGTGGGGAAGAAGACGGAGCTTCCTCAGAAAACTACAACCGGAACTGCCACGTGATGCAGCGATCCCACTCTTGGGCATACGTCTGGAGAAAGTTCTAATTTGGAAAGATCCCTGCAGCCCAGTGTTCACCACATCGGCCGTCACAGTAGCCGAGACAAGCAGCAATGTAAGTGTCCATCAACAGAAGAACAGATGAAGGAGATGCAGCACAGATACACAGGGAGTATTATTCAGCTGTAGGAAGGAAGGGATGAACGCATGCCGTTCGCACCAACACGGAGGCACCCAGAGACTATCATGCTGGGTGAAGCAAGTCAGACCGAGCCAAGCAAATACCACGCGCTATCACTGATATGTGGAATGTAAAATATGGCAGAAATGAACTTATCTACAGAACAGAAACAGGCTCGGCGATGTGAGAACGCAGTCTGGGGGCGGGCACGTGGGAGGGGTGGGCCAGAGTTGGGGATTAGCGGAGGCAAACTGTTACAGAGAGAAGGGTGGGCAACAAGGTGCGACTGTAGAGCGCAGGGGAACTGCAGTCAGTATTCCACGATAAACCATCATGGAAGAGACCAGCAAAGAGAATGCCTGTACACACGTGACCCTCTGCTGTGCAGCGGAGACTGGCACCACACCGTGAAAAACCATACTTCAATTAAAAATAAAATAAAATAAAATAAACGATGAGCCTATTTTAGACTTGAACACGTCGGCAGAGAAGCTCACCAGGGTGAATGTGTCCACGCCGCAGGTAGAAAGGAGCTGGATCTCCTGGCAGTCCAAGGGACTCTCAAGAGGCTCGTCCAGTGCCACAGTCTGAAAGCATGTTCTTCGCAGGGACATCAGTTCCCTGGACTACCACGTCTGCAGGAGTGAATTTTAACCTGTTGCAGTTTTTCCCTGCTAGCTCTGTTAACCGCAATTTCCCCCTTTACATAGCCACACATACTAACTTTTTTTTTAAGTTGTGACAAAGTACAGATCACACAGACTCTACCATCTCAACCAGTTTTTAGCGCACGGTTCAGTGGCATTAAGTCTCCTCACTCTGCTGTGTGACCATCAGCCTGTCCATCTCTAGAACCCTCTTCATCTTGCGAAACTGAACTCTGTCCCCATTAAGCATGAATGCCCCACTCTCCCTCCCCAGCCCCTTGAAATCACCACCCTGCTTTCTGTCTTTATGAATCTGTTCTAGGTGCCCCATACAAGCAGAATCATGCAGGATTTGTCTTTTTTCCACTGGCTTATTTCACAGCATAACGTCCTCAGAACACTAGAGAAGACTCCTGACAATCTCTCGGAGTGCAAGGAGATTAAATGAGTCAATCTTAAAGGAAACCAGCCCTGAATATTCATTGGAAGGACTGATGCTCAAGCTGAAGCTCCAATACTTTGGCCACCTGATATGAAGAGCTGACTCACTGGAAAAGACCCTGATGCTGGGACAGACTGAAGGCAGGAGGAGAAGGGGCGACAGATGGCTGGATGGCATCACGGACTCGATGGACATGAGTTCGAGCAACTCTGGGAGCTGGTGATAGACAGGGAGGCCTGGCGTGCTGCAGTCCATGAGGTCGCAGAGTCGGTCATGACGAACAGCAAGAACAGCCTCAAGGTTCGCCCATGTGGCAGCCTGTGTCAGAGTTTCCTTGCTTTTCAAGGATGAATCGTATCCCACTGAAAGGGCGGACACGCTTCATTCATCTGTTCACCCACTGAGGGACACTCGATGGTTTTTACCCTTTGGCCACATGAACAATGCTGCTGTGAACACGGGTGTGCAAACATCTCGTCAGGATGCTGCTCTCGACTCGTTTGGGTGTACACCCAGGGATGGAATTCTAGGATCATATGGCAATTCTTTCTTTTCTGGCCCTGCAGCATTAATTCCCCTACCAGGAACTGAACCCGTCTCCTCAGTGGAAGCACGGAATTCTAACCACCGGACCACCAGGGAATCCCCCATACGGCAATTCTGGCAGGAGTGTTTTTGAAAGTCCAAGTGTTGGCTGTTCAGTCGTATCCGATTCTTGGCCACACCATGGACTGTAGCCCGCCAGGCTCCTCTGTCCACGGAATTCTCCTGGCAAGAACACTGGAGTGGGTTACCTTTCCCATTTCCGGGGGATCTTCCTGACCCAGGGAGGGAACCTGCATCTCCTGCGCGGCAGGCCGATTCCTTCCTGTTGGAGCCACACCTCCAAACTGTTTTCCATACTGGCTGCAGTATTTTACATTTCCACAACCGTGGGCAAGGGTTCCAATTTCTCTACCTCCTCTCCAGGACTCAGCCCAGTCCCGCACTGGTACCTCCGCGGATCAGAACTCCGAGGCTGCCCATGCCCCTCAGGCGTGGCTCTCCAGTAAGCACGGGTTCAGCCAAGCTGGGCCTGAATCCACACGCGGTTGGTTAAATCCACAGCTGGCGAGCCTGCGGAAATGGAAGGCCAGCTGTATTTTCTGCTTTTGTTCTTTTTAAAGAAATCCTTACCACCCTGACGGGTGTGAGGTGGCATCTCATGGCTTCTCCGTGGTTATGTCCTCTTCTTTCACGCGTGCGTGCTTTCACGACCTGCTGAAACAGTTCCTCGCCTGTCCGTGACGATAAGAACGTTTGCACCGAACCTCGTGTGGAGCTGCAGACAGGAGACCGCTGCTGCCCACACAGAGGAAACTCTGTTCTTCACCGCCGTCCTGGCTGCGGTTGCTCACAGAGGAGGCCGAGCCAGCATCTGACTGAAAAGACGGTTCATACAGGGGAGAAGTGTCTCCCGGAAACCCGTGGCCCTTTGGACAGAGCTCTCAGAACGTCTCCATTGAGCCTGTGTGCCAGATACATCAATCATCAATCTACCTCAAGATTTTCCCTGATTAATGAGCGAAAGGCCAGACCGGAGCCCAAGCTCTCCCTGTGTTTGCCTTCTCACTCAGAAAGTGAACGGCCTTCTCGGAAACAGTGAGACACAGCCAGTATTCTGGGAGACACGCACAGCCCCAAACCGTGAACATACAGAAGACTAGTTGTCTGTCCTGCAGGCTCCATGCCTGGAGCCGCTTACCAACCAGTTTCTCTCAACTTTTCTGGGCTGGAAACAAAATCTTGACTCTGATGTTCTGACGCTTTCACTCTCTGTGCTGAGTGACTTTATTGGGACCTTGAGGGCCTCGGGCGTTTGCAGCCCACTTCCAGAGTCCGGTATGATGTCGAATTACAGTAAAAGATCAACAATAAGTGACAATAACTACGACTCGGAAGTGGATGTCTTGACACATCATACATGAGAAAAGCCTTTCTAATCTCGTCGCCGGGCCTTCTGTGCGTGTTTGCACATTCATCTACAGAAACGCGGTGAAGCGGATCCCTGTTCCTTCTCTCCCCTTTTCTTTCTTTCTCTCTCTCCCCCTCTCCCTCTCCTTTCTTTCTCTCTCTCCTCCCACTCTTTCCTCTCTCTTCCTCCTGATTCTCTCGCTATGGATAAGGATTCTCCTTTTTTCCCCTCAATGCACACCCATTAGTGGCCCAGCAGAGCATGCCTTCTGAAACATGGGCGCTCACGGCCAAAGGTGGCAGAGGCGGCGGTGAGTTCCCGAGCCCGGATCAGCGGTCCCCGCATTCTCCCCGGGCCAGTCCTGAGGCCAGTCTGTCTCTGACAAGTCTGGCTCCAGAACCTCACCCGGGAACCTAAAGCCTGCCTGGCTTCCCTCAGATCTGCCCGCGATCTCCCCCACAGCTCTCTGAGCAGCTGGAGTCCGCCCCCGTGGCTTCGGCGGCTTGCTGCCAAGAATGCTGGCTGTTAGACACCAGCTTCTCCTGGACCTGGTGTCCCAAGTTTCCGAGGAGTCACAGCCTCCAGGACTGTGGCTCACCCAGGCCTTTGCCTCCGCGTGAAGGAGCCAAAGATGCCGCCTCTCTGGGAGGGCGCAGCCTCGCACCACGAGGCACAGAGGGGTGGCTCAGGGTGGTTTGGATTCCAAGTCTCCCACTTGCACCCTTGTGCAGTGAACAGCCCGCCCAACCGTACACTGCAGCCCTGTGACCACTCCAGCCTTTAGCAAGACAAGGAAGAGCTTCCCACTTCTGCCGCAAACACCAAGCTAATGAGCCGAGCGCTTCCTGTACGTGAGGCATAAGCCCACATGTGGAATGTGTCAAGAGGTCCTGTCACCGCCATTTATCTTACGAGCCTGCTCATGCAGATAAAGGAGACCATCTCTGCCCGGCTCATACAGATACAGGATATCGCCTCTACCAATTCTTGTTCAGTCACTCAGTCAGTCGTGTCCAACTCTCTGCGACCCCCTGACTGACCCCAGAGCAGGGCAGGCTCCTCTGTCTGCAGGGATTCTGCAGGCAAGAATACTGGAGCAGGCTGCCATGCCCTCCTCCAGGGGATCTTCCCAGCCCAGGGGTGGAACCCAGGTCTCCTGCACTGAGGTGGATTCTTCACCAGAGTCTCCAGGGAAGCCAACACTAACACTCGCAGTGGCTAATTAATAAAGTCCACAGGGCCACCCATGACCTCACGGGCCCTCTTGATCAGAGGAGGAAACTGAGGCTCTGGCGGCAACAGAGGAAAGGCGTGACGGATGAGGATGAGGCCAGCCTGAGTCCACGTCCCCACATCCGACCAGGTGCCAGGGGACCTCCCGTCTTCCTGTGAGCCTCGGGGGCCTCATCTGTGAATCGGCGGGGTCCAGGGGAGAGCTCCCCTCAGCTCTCGGGGTTGCCATGAGGGCTGACGGGAAGGCGCACAGCAGGCGCCTAGCGGAGTGCAGTCAGCCGTGGGGGTAGGCACCCCATCCTCTCGGGGCTTCCCTGGCGGCTCAGGCAGTAAAGAATCCGCCTGCAATGCAGGAGAGCCAGGTTCAGTCTCGGGGTGGGGAAGGTCCTCTGGAGGAGGAAATCGCAACCCACTCCAGCATTCTTGTCTGGAGAATCTCGTGGGTGGAGGAGCCTGACGGGCTACAGTCCACAGGGTCATAAACAGTCGAAGCCGACTCAACAAGTGTCAACAACAATAGTTGATCTGCAACGCTGGTTTAGCTTCAGACGTCCAGCAAAGGGACTCAGTTACACACACACACGTGTCCGTCTTATTGAGACTCTTCTCCCATGTAGGCCGTCGCAGGGTCCTGAGTAGAGTTCCCCGTGCTCTGCAGCAGGGCCTCATTGCTTACCTGTTTACACGCAGCAGTGTGCGCATGCCAAGCCCAAGGAAGAGATCTTTGTGTCTCTGTCTCATCCGCACACCCGGCACCCAGCGACCCCTCGGAGGCTGCTGCTGAGTGAATCAACGCACCCGTCGTGGTAGAAACCTCAGGCGTGAGGGCCTCGGGTGCGCACCCATGTTTCCCTAGCACTGCACCTCTGGCTGCAGGGAGAGCGGCGGCCCCAGCAGACCCCAGTGGGCCCTGATCATATGCTGAATGAACCCAATCGTTGGGCGTTGAAAGGCGGGTAACAATGCCCCCGGCTCTGGCAGGAGGCCTGTGAGTTCTCCAAGGCCTGCGGGGACCCGGGCGGCCCGCTTCCCTTTTCTTCTGCAATGACCCCTATCTAATGCCACGTCGGAATGTGCACAAAGGCCAGCCTGACCCGGTGACGGAGCCAGAGCAAAGGGGTGGCAGGTGTGGACCCGCCCGGCCCCGGCCCGCCGCCCCCTCGCCCGGACCCCGGCTTCACGCTTTGTCATCCGCGTTCCCCCAAGAGCCTGCACCNAAAGGGACTCAGTTACACACACACACGTGTCCGTCTTATTGAGACTCTTCTCCCGTGTAGGCCGTCGCAGGGTCCTGAGTAGAGTTCCCCGTGCTCTGCAGCAGGGCCTCATTGCTTACCTGTTTACACGCAGCAGTGTGCACATGCCAAGCCCAAGGAAGAGATCTTTGTGTCTCTGTCTCATCCGCACACCCGGCACCCAGCGACCCCTCGGAGGCTGCTGCTGAGTGAATCAACGCACCCGTCGTGGTAGAAACCTCAGGCGTGAGGGCCTCGGGTGCGCACCCATGTTTCCCTAGCACTGCACCTCTGGCTGCAGGGAGAGCGGCGGCCCCAGCAGACCCCAGTGGGCCCTGATCATATGCTGAATGAACCCAATCGTTGGGCGTTGAAAGGCGGGTAACAATGCCCCCGGCTCTGGCAGGAGGCCTGTGAGTTCTCCAAGGCCTGCGGGGACCCGGGCGGCCCGCTTCCCTTTTCTTCTGCAATGACCCCTATCTAATGCCACGTCGGAATGTGCACAAAGGCCAGCCTGACCCGGTGACGGAGCCAGAGCAAAGGGGTGGCAGGTGTGGACCCGCCCGGCCCCGGCCCGCCGCCCCCTCGCCCGGACCCCGGCTTCACGCTTTGTCATCGGCGTTCCCCCAAGAGCCTGCACCTGATGTGCGGCGAGGCTGGCCGTTGCCACAGCAACCGCTGCCTGATCAGACGGCAGAGATGAGGGCAAGGGGGCCGCTGTGGGCTGGAGATTGCCAGTTCTGAAGTCAGACAACATCGGGGTCCACAGGCCTGGCTATCACGAAGCAGGGGCTTCTTCCTCTCTTCTCAGCTTCTTACTTTGTATTGGTGGTTAACAATGCGATTAACAATGCCGCGAGGGTTTCAGGCGGACAGTGAAGGGACTCAGCCCTACATATATACAAGTGTCCACTCTCCCCAAACTCCCCTCCCGTTCCGGCTCCCACAGAACACCAGCAGACTTCCCTGTGCTGACGGTACGGCCTTGCTGGTACTCCTGAACACAGCAGTGGGCGCATGTCCATCCCAGACTCCCTAACTCTCACTTTTCCCCATCCTTTCCCCTCAGCGACCATAAGTTCATTCTAAGACTGTGAGTCTCTGCTTTGTAAGGAAATAATTGACAATGTTGTGTCATTTTTGAGGTATACAGCAAAGTGACTCAGTTATACATACACATATATCCATACACATAATCAGTTTACATACACATGTATTTTTTGAAGACCACAATATCTTCATTACATCTTTAGAGCTGGAAAAGGTATATTTGGGGGACACGTGAGCTTCTAAACACCAAGCTCCAGAGTTAGGGAAACTCACTACTCTAATTGTGCTTCCCAGGTGGCTCAGTGGTGAAGAATATATATGCCTGCCAGTGCGGGAGACCCGGGTTCAGTCCCTGGCTCGGGAAGATCCCCTGGAGAAGGAAATGGCAACCCGTCCAATGTTCTTGCCTGGAGAATCCCGTGGACAGAGGGGCCTGGTGGGCCGCAGTCCATGGGGTGTCAAAGAACTGGACACGGCTGAAAGACTGAGTGCATGTACGTGTGTGCACACGTGTGTGCGCGCACACACATATCACAGGAAGCGCTGCAGATATCCGCCCTCTTTTGGCTTCTTTTCCCACACAGGCCATTACAGAGCCCTGAGCAGCGTGCCCCGTGCCCTCCAGTGGCCCTTACCAGCTACCTGTTTTATACAGTATATGATATACAGTGTTCATAAGGATAAGACAGACAGTGTTTCATGTGGCACATGGAGTAGGCGGATGATGAGGTGTGCCATGCTTCTGTGTGCCACACCCCTTCAAGTCTGTTCAGGCCGTGGTGGGCTCCGCCCTCCCCCCCAGGCCTTTCGGGCAGGAAGATCCACCCCTTGTGGCCCCGTGTTTCGAGCACGATCACACACAAGCAGCCCACCTTCCGAGGGGAACCTGTCCCCAGATTCCAAAGGATGCCAGTGCACAGAGAGGAGGGAACACATTTCGGGAAGATGTGAGGGCAGCATCTTGGAGAACTTGGAGCAGAGAGGGAGAGACATGGGGTGGGAGGAGGTTTACTAACCATGCAGCCACTTGGGCACATTTCCTCATCCTTGCTTTTCTTTTCTTTTTTTTTAATTATTTATTTTTAATTTTAAAGGAAACCAGCCCTGAATATTCATTGGAAAGACTGATGCTGAAGCTGAAGCTCCAATACTTTGGCCACCTGATACAAACAGCTGGCTCACTGGAAAAGACCCTGATGCTGGGAAAGGCTGAAGGCAGGAGAAGGGGATGACAGAGGATGAGATGGCTGGATGGCATCACTGACTCGATGGACATGACTGTGGGTAAACTCCAGGAGTTGGTGATGGACGGGGAGGCCTGGCGTGGTGCAGTCCATGGGGTCGCAAACAGTTGGACACGACTGAGTGGCTGAACAGCCGCAGTTTCTAACTGGACAATAACCGCTTCATAATCTGGTGCTGGGCCCCTCCCGCTGAGCCTCCCTCTGCCTCCCGCCCCGCCCCGCCCCCAGGTCATCACAGAGCCATCCAGCAGCTCCCCCCACCGCTCTCTGGGTCACACATGGTGGTGTATACGTGCCAGTGCTACTTCCTGCCGCTTTCTCAGCATCTAGTTTATTCATCTGGCTGAGCCGCCTCTTCGCTGTGGCCCTCGAACTCTTGCCTGCAGCGAGTGGGATCTAGTCCCCTCACCAGGGACGGACCCCAGGCTCCCTGCGCTGGGAACACTGGAGCCTTGGCTACTGGACCGCCAGGGAAGCCCCTCACTCTTGCTTTTCAACTGGGCATCATACTCCATGGATCAACAGACATCAGTTAATCTGCCTGCTCTCCCACGGGTGGACCTTTGAGATATCTTTTTTTTTTTTTTCCCCTTTGCTATGACAAGCAACCCTGGATGTCTCCAGCGCCTGTGATGGTGCCCGGTACGTGGATTCTGCTCAACAAACATCTGTCGGATGAGTGAGGGTCACAATGAGCCAGTCTCCTTCCACACGGCGAGAGTCTGTGCTGGGCACAGACCTCGAGGTGGATTTTCCGAGTGGTTGGGGAATGCCCATCACCAGCTCTTCTAGACACTGTCCAGCTGCTCTGCGAGTTGGCCTTATGCGTGCTGAGCCGCTCAGTCGTGTCCGACTCTTTGTGACCCCACGGACTGCAGCCCCCCAGGCTCCTGTGTCCACAGGATTCTCCAGGCAAGAATACTGGAGTGGGTTGCCATGCCCTCCTCCAGGGGATCTTCCTGACCCAGGGATGGAACCCGGGTCTCTAAAGTCTCCCGCACTGACAGGCAGGTTCTTTCCCACCAATGCCACCTGGGAAGCCCCAGTGATGTGTAGACAGGAGTTTAATCCAGTTCTTGTCTAAGTAACACGGAATCATAGCATCAAACCACCTTCAGAACACAGTTTCCTCATCACGCAAGCATTTATGTCTTTGGGCGCTAAGATCCGGCCATGACAGCACTTTCCAGGCCCCACACAGACGAGGACTGTTCACTTGTCCTTCCCCAGCACCTCTGACCGAGCACCCTGTGGTGTGTGCACCTCTGTGAGCGTCTGCAGGGGTTTCTAGGGGTGCGTTTGCCGGGTCAAAGAGCATGCGCATATAAATCTGGATGCCTTCTGCCCAAAGAGCTTGCCAGGAAGGTTGTAACAAATTGCATTCTCCCCTAGCCTGGGAAGGCTTCAGTTTTGTCCTTTTCACACAGTCACCCACTCTCTTTGTCTATATTCCCATTTTTGTCCACTTGACAACTGGAAAAATGACTTGCCAGTTTGGTTTTCACGTCTTTTTTTTTTTTCGGGGTACAAAGAGGTTGGAATGCTATTTTCTCATTTTTTTAACCCTTCGACTTTTCCTATAGAGACTTCCTGTGCATTCTGAAACCCTATCCTTTAAGGGTTATCTTCACCCATGTATGTGTGTGTGTGTATACATACGAGCAATGCTTTATTTTTAAAATTTCTGGCTGTATGGGGGTCACAGCTCCCTGACCAGGGAAAGAACCCGGGCCCCTGGCTACGAGCGTGTGCTGTTCTAACCACTGGGCTACCAAGGAATTCCTTCTCCCACATTCTTAATTCATTTCTTTTTAAACCAAATGGACATGTAAGCATATTGTTTCTTTGGTTCTCACTGGGCTGCGGGTGGCCTTGCGCACTGGGTGACTTCACTTTGTCCGGTGCTGCTTCTGATCTCTTCTCCGCCCACAGTCTCAGCTCTCTGGGGGCCAGGCTGGTTTGCCTTCTCCTCTCGGTGGCTGTGAACTAGAGTGCGGTGCTCACCGAGCCCCTTCTCCACGCAAATTATACACACGCTCACCCGGGCTTTCTGATGGGGGCAGGACACTGAAAGCCATCAGCTCTCTCTCCACCCAAATGCTGCCCTCTCTCCTCCCACTCAGATTCTTTTTAATTTATTTTGTTTGATGAAAGCACTCACTGTTAAAAACAAATGCTTTTTTTTTTTCCCTATTGGAGGAGAGCTGTGTTAAAGGCTGTGTTGGTTTCCGCCGTGCAGCAGAGTGAATGAGCTCCGTGTACAGACACACAGTCTTGCTCTGGATTCCCTTCTCACTTGGGTCTTCACAGAGCAGCGTCCCCCGAGCTGTACAGTAGGCCCCATTAGTTGCCTGTTTCGTACACGCATCGATATCGCATACGTGTCGATCCCAGGCTCCCGGTGCACCCTACCTCCTCTTCCCCTCTCGGTGTCCATACGTTTGTTCTCTACGCCTGGGTCTCAGGCAAATTCCAGGGTATTCAGCATCCCACTAACTGCCTGTCTGTTCAAGAACATACACATAATGCTTTCTGCCTGCGTCCTTGCGTGCTCAGTCATGTCTGACACCCCGTGGACTGTACCCCACCAGGCGAGAACACTGGAGTGGGCTGCCATGCCCTTCTCCAAGGGGCCTTCCCAACCCAGGGATTGAAGCCTCATCTCTTACATCTGCTGCATTATAGGTGGATTCCTTACCGCTTGGGCCATTGGGAGAGCCCCAGACTTCATGCTTGTCCGTATTGTCAAATGAATAAAGGCACAGAATCCTAAATTTGAGCCGAACAGACTCCACTCCTTTGTCCATTTATTCTCTTTCTAAAAGTGTTGGAAGGTCCTACCAGGCACTCTGGGTAGGGATCTGACATTCATTCTTTACGACATACTCTCTGCGCCTCGCGTGACCCCTGGCGTGCACTGCACAGCGGTCCTTCCATAGCCTTTTGCTAAATGAATCTGAAACACTCCTGTCTCAAGGAACAAATGTCACCAACAGCTTGGCTCTCGGACCCAAGAGCATGCCTTTCCCAGTGTTTGCTTTTCTCTCGTACCACCGGCTCTGGGAACAGAGGGTCCACATTTGCTGAATAAATGAACAGGTAAGCGAGCGGGGAAGAGACCATAACGGGTGTCATTGGTGCTGAAGAGACGCGTGTGACTCCCTGCAGGTCCAGGCCGACAAACTCACGACCTTCTGCCAAGCTCCTGTTCGAGTGTGTTTTAAGGGACAGGACAGTGGCTGCCGCAGGAGGCCTGGGGGCTGGGTTGTCCCATCTCCTCCCCTCCCACCTCGCGCTGCCCCTGCCCTTGAGGAGTAATTACCTGGTGGAGAAGGAGGCAGGCTCCAGCTGTTGCCATGGAAACCACAGCCAGGAGCAGGGGAGGGAGGGGGTCGGGGACTGCACCAGTGAGGCTGGAATTTTCCAGGCTCTGACGTCAGCTGTGGGTGGTGATGGGGATGCTGGGGAGGTTCAGGGTGCCAGGGAGCATACCTCAGGTGCATAATAAACATCCACCCATAGGAGCGAAAGTTTCTCTCCTCTCTGCAGGGCAGAGACCTGCGCATCTTCTTGTTCACGGGGCGCTGACTCACGGGAGCCCCACGTGCTAACTGGGAGCTGTGACCCCCAGGGACGGAAGGGCCTGGGGCCTCTGTGGGTCCCATGCGGAGGCTGGAGACCCAGCAGGCAGCCTGCTCTCACGTGTCTCTACGGAGGGGGCTTCCCAGGTGGCTAAGCGGGAAAGCGTCCGTCTGCCACTGCAGCAGACGTGAGCTCAGTCCATGGGTTGGAAGATCCCCTGGAGGAGGAAATGGCAACCCACTCCCGTATTCCGGCTGGAGAATCTCATGGACAGAGGAGCCTGGCGGGCTGTGGTCCACAGGTCACGATGAGTCGGACACGACTGAGTGCGCACACACACATCTATATGGATACACTCACTTTTAAATCTACACTGTATCCTCTAAAGGAATGAAGCGCAGTCTGTTCCTATTGGCACACGTAACTTTCACTACAAGGCGTATGCACAGCCCCCATCGCAGGGCGGGGCCTGGCACACAGAGCCTTGAACAAATGCAGCCGTGGGCTCCCTTGCGCATCCTCCCATCCCTGGGGTGTCTAGCCACAAGCAGCCGGGCTGGGCCACAGAGCAGCCTCCTCGCCCTCAACACGGCTGGCACTCTGGGCCACTTACTCTCGGCTCAGTGGGCCGAGAATCTGCTTGCCCATGCAGGAGACACAGGAGACCCCGGTTTCACCCCTGGGTCCGGAAGATCCCCTGGAGGAGGGCATGGCAACCCACTCCAGTATGCTTGCCTGGAGAATCCCAAGGCCACAGGAGCCTGGTGGGCTACAGTCCCTGGGGTCACAGAGAGTGGGACACGACCGAGAGACTTTTGAGGGTGGGGGTGGCTGTCCTGCGCATTGTGGGATGTTCAGTAGCATCCCTGGTCTCTAGTCACTAGATACCACGGCATCCGTCCCCACACCCCAGCTGTGACGATCAAGAGTGTCTCTGAGCCTTGCAGAATGGCCCCGTAGGTGGAAGAGGCAAGGTGCACCCCCAACCCTGCCCCGGCCAAGAGCCACTGGCCACGGAGAGTCCGCATCTCCAGACTTCCCAGGTAAATCACTGTCGCCCTCCTGTACTTCCTTCTGTCTGCTCTCCCACTTCACTGAGATTCTCTGGACAAGGGGCCTGCCTGGGTTTGTTCTGCTGGAGCAGATTCTGCAGATGGATACTTTTTCGGTTCAGTGAAGACCCAGTTCCCAGAGCAGACAGCTCCCGGTTCTGGTGGCCGAGGATGAATTTGGGGCTCAACGTGAGTGGAAAAGAGGGTTCACGCGGTTAACAGTTAGCTGTTGTACAGGGTATGGACAGGACGCAGGGCAAGGAGGAGCTTCTGGGGCAGCTGGAAAACAGCAAACGCGTCTACACCTTCATAGACGGGGAGGCCTGACCCCGAGACAGGCCACACCGAGATGGGCCTGCAGGGACGAGCGCTGTC
>SJYW01043183.1:271674-297047 GCA_006410735.1 Raphicerus campestris | reverse complement strand
CTCTCAGTGCCGGCCCCCTCTGCTCTCCTGATAGCGGCCGGGGCTGGTCTGGGCGGCCAAGGCCAGACCCCTGGGGGCGGCCACAGCCCCCTCTCCTCCCCTGCTCCCCAGCGAATGGTGCAGCCTCGTCCCTGTCTCCCCACTGCCCCACCCCTCCTCCGTCCATCAGGCAGTCAGCGACCTTTCTGGCGGACACTTCGTCAATACTGTGCGCACCAAGGTCGTGACACGTCTGCTTTGGTCTTCCCGCTAATCCGATTGGAAGGATTGAGCCCTCGTTATTGCAACCCAAGTACACAAAGATGTGGACAGAGGGGACGGTCACACCATGCTGGTGAGATAATTGGAAACAAACCATGACACACAGGGGTGGCGTGTCAGGGCCTGCCCTGGCGGTTGGCACTCTGTGCTGCCCCCAAAGAGGGCACTGGGTTTGGGCCCTGCTTGGGGAACTCAGATCCTCCATGCCACTCAGCATGCCAAAATAATAACAGATAATTTTTTTAAAAAGGAATGGCCTATCAGATGAGAACCTAGCACTGTAATGAGCAAAAGAAAAGACCCAATTTCCCCTCCTGTTAAACACGTACATTCTCATGCGTGGAACAGGCAGCCAGTGGGAACTGGCTGTCTGATGCAGGGGGCTCAGCTCGAGCTGTGTGGCGACCTAGAGGGGTGGGACAGGGGGGGAGGTTGGAGGGGAGTTCAGGAGGAGGGGACACCTGTATGCCACTGGCTGATTCATGCTGAGGCATGGCAGAGACCAACAGAGCATTCTAAGGCAATTATCCTCCAATTAAAAATTGCTGCCGCTCAGTCGCTGAGCCACGTCCAACTCTCGGCCACCCCGTAGACTGTAGTCTGCCAGGCTCCTCTGTCTGTGGAATTCTCCAGGCAAGAATACTGCAGTGGGTTGCCATGCCTTCCTCCAGGGGATCTTCCCAGGGATGGCACCTGAGTCTCTTGCGACCCCCTATTGGTAGGTGAGTTCTTTACCACCAGAGTCCCCTGGGAAGCCCCTGAGTTCCCTAACCAGAGACCAAAGCCTTGCCCCCTGTGGTGGAAGTGCAGAGTCTCAGCCAGTGGGCCCCCAAGGAAGCCCCTTAGATGCTGGAGAAGACTCTGGAGAGTGCCTTGGACAGCAAGGAGATGGAACCAGCCCATCCTAATGGAGGCCAGTCCTGAATACTCATTGGAAGGACTGATCCTGAAACTGAAGCTCCAATACTTTGGCCACCTGATGGGAAGAGCTGACTCCTTAGAAAAAACCCTGATGCTGGGAGAGATTGAAGGCAGGAGGAGAAGGGGGTGACAGAGGATGAGATGGTTGGACGGCATCACCCATTCAATGGACATGAGTTTGAGCAAGCTCCAGGAGTTGGTGATGGACAGGGAAGCCTGGTGTGCGGCAGTCCATGGGGTCACAAAGAGGTGTACACAACTTAGCGATTGAACAACAACTCCTTGACTGCAGTGGCTGTGACTGACCACCATGACGAGGACAGCAAACTGTGCATAAAAAGGACAAATTGCAGCACATATAATTTATGCCTCAAAGACCTTTTTAAAAATGTTAGCCTCACAAATATTTGTTTCATTATGAGAAGATGGTTCTTAGTGAACAGAATGCTGGGAGTGTCATGGGGGTGGGGGAGGCAGAAATTCCCTCTGCAAACACTGATTAACCGCCTGCTGTATGCAAGGCTGGACCCTTGAACCCACAGACAGCTGCCTCCAGAGTGCTCACAAGTGTCGTCTCTGCAGCCTTGCTTTCCATGAATGGCTGGCGTGCGAATATGCTGATCTTAGCAGATCTGAGCTCATGAAACAGATGGGGAGGGGACCCAAGCCTTCAGTGCTCACGGCGCAGTTTTCTCCTACCTTAGCATACGTTCTCAGTGAGTGCTTTAGGGAGGAGTAGGCCGTGGGAGCGTGGGAGCCACTGCTTCTTGTCTGAGTAAGAATTCCTTTCTCAACAGGAAGAGCTGTGTCCAGCTTCCACAGCAAAGGGAGTTACTGAGAGGACCTTGGGCAGATCCCAGACTCTCGAAGGAGGCTACAGACCCAGAAGTGTGTCTTCAGGTGGAGTTTTCAGGACCTGGTGTGGCTCTTGGGTTGGTTCTTCCTCCCTGCTACCATTTCCTCCTCCCTCTTGGTTACACTTATCAGCTTCTTTCTCCACAGTTCCCAGCCCAGTGACCCCACAGCCCACAAATCCCTTTGGAGTTGCAGATAAACTCCAAATCAGAAGAGGTCTGACATTTCCATCTAGAGACGTTCACAATGGGTATCATGAGGAATGAGAGACCAAGTCCAGTGGTACATCAGATCCAGTCACACATCCCTCCTACAATGTAGTAATACCTTCAGCCATTCCACGCGCCCTAAATAACTCCCCAGTCCTCCCATTCTCTCTTAAAACTCTGCCATCACCCTGGCCTCCCTCCACAGTGTGGTATTTTAGACCCGTGGCCTCAAACGTGGTCAGCCAATGCAGGAGGTGCAAGAGATGCGGGTTCGATCTCTGGGTCGGGAAGATCCCTTGGATAAGGAAATGGCAACCCTCTCCTGTATTCTTGCCTGGAGAACCCAATGGACAGAGGAGCCTGGTGGGCTACAGTCCAGCTCGAGAAGAGCTGAACGTGACTAAGCACACACACACACACGCACACTGGAAGTTTCCTGGTTCACTCTGCATGCAACATTTTTATGTGAATACCATTTACAAATAAATTCATAAAGGTCCATGAGAAGAGTTAACTCTATCCTTTATTTCCAGCCAGCTCCCCTGGATCTCTCTGTCCCCTTCTTTTCCTCCTGCCCCTCCTTCCCTGAAGCCAGATGATCTTTAACCAGGAGCCTTTGTGAGCTGGGTGGGTTTGGGCACTTGAACCTCCACAAAGTTCAAAATTGATCTCATCCTGTTCCACAAAGCTTATCCATCAGCAGATTCAGTCAAGGCTGTCTCTCAGCGATCTCTCTGGTTACTGTCTAAACTGCTCCTGTAACCTTTCTGTTTTCCCTGATTACACTGTACACAAAAATTCAAATTTTAACCTGTCATGGGTAGACCAGCTGCTCCAAAACTGGATGGCTGTAGGGGGTCAGTGAACAAAGGTTCTCAATGGATGTTTGGCCAAGAAGATAGACAAATGGCCAATTAGCTCATGAAAAGATGTTTGCTATCATTAGCCATCAAGGAAATTCAAATCAAAACCACAGTGAGATACCTGCTTCATACCTATTGGGGTGACTATAATAAAAAAGACAGATTTAAGGAACTCCCTGCTGCTGCTAAGTCGCTTCAGTCGTGTCTGACTCTGTGCAACCCCATAGACGGCAGCCCATCAGGCTCCCCCGTCCCTGGGATTGTCCAGGCAAGAACACTGGAGTGGGTTGCCATTTCCTTCTCCAATGCATGACAGTGAAACGTGAAAGTGAAGACGCTCAGTCGTATCCAACTCTTAGCGACCCCATGGACTGCAGCCTACCAGGCTCCTCTGTCCATGGGATTTTCCAGGCAAGAGTACTGGAGTGGGTTGCCATTGCCTTCTCTGAAGGAACTCCCTAAGCCATGGTTTTTCCAGTAGTCATGTAAGGATGTGAGAGTTGGACCATAAAGAAAGCTGAGCGCAGAAGAATTGATGCTTTTGAACTGTGGTGCTGGAAAAGACTCTTGAGAGTCCCTTGGACTGCAAGGAGATCCAACCAGTCCATCCTAAAGGACGTCAGTCCTGAATATTCATTGTAAGGACTGATGCTAAAGCTGAAGCTCCAAGACTTTAGCCACCTGATGCAAAGAGCTGACTCACTTGAAAAGACCCTGATGCTGGGAAAGATTGGAGGAGCAGGAGAGGGCAACAGAGGATGCGATGGTTGGAAGGCATCACCGACTCAATGGACATGGGTTGGGTGGGCTCCGGGAGTTGGTGCTGGACGGGGAGGCCTGGCGCGCTGTGGTTCATGGGGTCGTGGAGTCAGAAGCGACTGAGCGGCTGCACTGACTGAGGGAGCCCCTCGGTGGCCCAGGGTTAGGGGTCCGTGCTCCCACGGCAGGGGCACGGGCTCCACCCCTGGGGGAACTGAGGTTTGCAAGCTGTGCTTGGTGGCAGAAAAAGACGGCTTCAAACAGGTACAGGATGTAGAGAAACTGGAATCCTGGTAAAATGCTGGTGGGCATGTAAAACAGTGCAGGCGTTTTGGATGACAGAGGCAGCCCCCTGAAACGCTATGGATGGGATTACTGTTTGATCCAGGTTTTCCACTCCTAGAGAAATGAAACCTAACTTTTTACAAAAACTTGTACTTAAATGTTCATAGCAGCATTGTCCATAACAGCCAAAAAGTGAAAAAGCTGAAACACTCATCAACTTACGAGCAGATAAATAAAGCATGGTCTATCCACACAGTGAAACATATTTATCCATAAAGAGAAACTCAGTGCTGAGACACACTAGAATAGGGGGGCTCAGTGGAGAAGAATCCACCTGCAGTGTGGGAGACTCAGGTTTGATCCCTGGGTTGGAAAGATTCCCTGGAGAAAGGAAAGGCAACCCACTGCAGTATTCTTGCCTGGAAAATCCCATGTTACAGGTAATAACATGTTACAACATAGATGAACTTGAAAAATTAAGAGAAGTAAGTGAAAGAAGCTGACCACCAAAGGCTGTATGTGATTCAGGACAGGACACTACAGAGACAGAAGGCGGGTCAGAGTGCTGTCTAGGGCCCAGGGCAGCGAAAAGAAAGGGAGTGACCACCAGGGAGCCCAGGATTTCTTTCGGGAGAGAACGCCCTAAAATTCACTGTGATGGGACTTCCCTGGTGGCCAAGCGGCTAAGACTCCGCGCTCGCAGTGCAGAAGGCCCGGGTTTGATCCCTGGTTGGGTAACTAGATCCCAGTGCAGCAACTTAGGCCCTGTACAGCCAGGTAAACAAATCAGAAGCAGTTAAATACAATCACATTCATTGTGGTGGTGACTATATGACTCTGTGAATATTCTGGATGAACTGTAGAGTCTGTGAAGGACACCTCAGTAAAGCTGTTATGGAAATAAACACAGGTAAATTCCTACATGTCCAACTTTGCTCTGAACGCAGGACAGTGTTCCCTTCAGCTGGGCATAGGCTGGCATTAGGCACCACAAGGTGAGATATCCACATGCAACTGTTATCTGCACACTGGGACCCCCAAGAGACCCTTGACATGGGAAGTGGGACCCAAGAGGGCAGGACACTCACCCCCCAGAAAATGAAGAGGGTAGGGGGAAAGAAATCAGTTAAGGGTAAAAATTAGGGACGCACTCCACAAAATAGATGGCTGGCATTTCGTCTTTTNCCCCCAGAAAATGAAGAGGGTAGGGGGAAAGAAATCAGTTAAGGGTAAAAATTAGGGACGCACTCCACAAAATAGATGGCTGGCATTTCGTCTTTTTATGGTCTGGAAAGAGGTTTCCAGAACACTGACTGGGTTGTGTTCTTTCTGAGAAAGTCGGCCCCTCCCCGGGTTGGATGGCAATGTATATATTGCTCGGATTCCAGTCCGGCATCCAGCTCATTAATCAGGGAAAAAATTCCGTGGTGGGTCGTTGAACTGGGGTTTTATCTGGCAACAGGGCCTGATGTTGACATTCAGACGACTTCTGGTGGACTGAGAGTCTCCAGTCAGAACAGCTTCTGCCATCTGAACCTCTTCGATTTGTTTCAGTTGGGCCCAGATCTTTCCTGTGGCTACAGATGCTGTCTTTTCAAAAAAAANAGGTCAAAGAAGGTGCATCTCTAAAAAGTCCTTGGCTGGCCTAGGGAACACACCCTGCGAGTGTCACCTAGTGTGTGGCACTTGAGACACCCTAAACTTTAGAGTAGCAGACGACAGGAAGAGTCCAAAAGAAGACAGGCCACTGAGGAATGACTGTGAGTCACACCTGGGGCAGACACTCGTGCTTACAGCCTTTAGGGAATGTGCATGAGGGGAGAGCTGGGTTAGAAAACTGTGCCACACACAAACATACCCAGTAGTCATGTTTTTTCTCTAGCTGACTTCATTTTTTATAGCAGCTCAGGTCCGTTCACAGGAAAGTTGAGCAGAAAGCATGAAGATTTCCCACAGCCCCGGCCCCAGGTACACAGGAGCCCGCTACTGACACCCCTCCCTCCCCGAGGGCGGGACGCGTGCTTCAGTCACTGGACGGAGAGCCAAGTCTCGTCAGCTAAGGTCCTTGGCTTACACTGTGGTGCACAAGTGCTGCTGTACTGATGCATCATATGCTGTTGTTTAGCAGCTGAGTCATGTCCAGCTCATTGTGACGCCATGGACTGCAGCACGCCAGGCTCCCCTGTCCTTCACCATCTCCCGCAGCTTGCTCAGACTCGTGTCCACTGAGTCGGTGATGCCATCCAACCATCTCACCCTCTGTTATCCCCTTCTCCTCCTGCCCTCAATCTTTCCCAGCATCAGGGTCTCTTCCAATGAGTCAGCTCTTCGAAGCAGCTGGCCAAAGTCTTGGAGCTTCAGCTTCAACATCAGTCCTTCCAGTGACTATTCAGGGTTGATCTCCTTTAGGGTGGACTGGTTTGATCTCCTTGCAGTGCAGGAGACTCTCAAGAGTCTTCTCCAGCACCACCAGAATTCTTTGGTGCTCAGCCTTCTTTATGGTGCCATTTTCACATTCATACATGACTACCAGATGAGCCGTGGCTCTGGCCATATGCACCTTTGTCGGCAGAGTGACGTCTGCTTTTTTGTACACCGTCTAGCTTTGTCGTTGCTTCTCTTCCAAGGAGCACGCAACTTTTCACTTCGTGGCTGCGGTCGACATCTGCAGTGATTTTGAAGCCCAAGAAAGTAAAGTCTGTTACTGTTTATACGGCACAGTGTGTGTGTGTCAATCCCAGTTTCCCAATTTATCCCACTCCTCTTTTTTCCCTTTGGGCTTCCCTGGTGGCTCAGAGGGTAAAGAATCTGTCTGCAATGCAAGAGGCCCTGGGTTGGGAAGATCCGAAGGAGAATGAAATGCAAGCCCCCTCCAGTATTCTTGCCTGGGAAGCCCCATGGACAGAGGAGCCTGGAGGGCTGTAGTCCACGGGGTCACAAAGAGTAGAAGTCAACTGAGCGACAGACAGACACACACAACCTTTCCCCCATGGTGTCCACGCTTGCTCTCCATGTCTGTGTCTATTTCTGCTTTGCAAATGGGTTCATCTGTCATATTTCTTTTCTAGATTTTTGACAAAGGTGCCAAAGCACTCCAGTGGAGGACGAATAGCTTTTTCAACGAATGGCGTGGAAGGAACTGGACATCCAGAGGGAGAAGAAATTAACTTTGATCCAAACCTCACGTGAGGCGGCAGATAAAGGGAGACTACGTGACTGGCAGAACTGCACACATCTAAATACACACACAGACACACATTCACGCACACAAGGACGTGTGCAAGTGGGGGAGGGCTGGGCTGTGTCTGTGCCCTCACCCTGGTCGTGACAGGGTGCTGTGGCTTTGCAGGATGCCACCATCGGGAGAATCTGGGGAAAGCGAGCACGGACTCTGAAAGCTGCTTCCGGATGTAGCCGCTGTATTCACAGCAGACAGCCAGCAAGGGCCTGCTGCACAGGGCAGGGGGCTCTGCTCGACATCACCTAGCCATCTCAGTGGGAAAGAACTGGAAAAAGAACAGATGCGTGTGCGTGTGCAGCTGAGTCCTTCCTCGCGCACCTGAGACTGACGTGGCATCGCTCCTCAGCGGCGCCTGCACGCCCAGCCACTTCAGTCGTGTCTGCCGCTCTGCGACCGCAGGCTCCTCTGACCACGGGAGTCTCCAGAAAAGGATACTGGAGGGGGCTGCCATGCCTGCCTCCAGGCCATCTTCCCGCCCCAGGGATCCGATCGGCATTTATGTCTCCTATGTTGGCAGGCAGGTTCTTTACCGTACGCCACTTGGTAATCAACTACGTCCCAGTATAAAACAAAAACTAAAAAAGAGACTGCTAGTGAATCTGTGACCATCTCAAGCTAACAGCTTTCAGTAAAAAGCCAGCATCCATGCGAGCCCTCCTCTAAACGATGGACTGGAATATTCTGTCTGCTCATTTCATTCATTCGCATAGGGCATTTCTTTTTTAAAGGCTTTTTATGTCTGTGTGTACGTCCGGCTGTGCGGGGTCTTCGCTGCTGTGGGCAGGCTTTCTCCAGATGCATAGGCTGGCCGTCTCACTTCAGTGACCTCTCTCTGGAGCGCAGGGTGGGGCCCAGCGGTTGCGCCTCCCAGGTTCTGAGAGCAGTCTCAGCAGAAGCGGCTCAGGGCTCAGGTGCCCTGTGCAGCTGGGGTCTTCCTGGGCCAGGACTCCTGCATCAGCAGGCAGATTCCTCACCACCAGGGAAGCCCTGCAGGGGCATTTCTTAATTTCTTACATGGAGAAGTGGTGTTGGGGGTCACACAGAAGGCTGCTTTTACTCTATGAAGTATTTAGGAGTGAAAGTGAAGTCGCTTAGTCATGTCTTGAGTCTTTGCAAACCAACGGACTGTAGCCTGTCAGGCTCCTCCATCCATGGGATTTTCCAGACAAGAGTGCTGCAGTGGATTGCCATTTCCTTCTCCAGGGGATCTTCCCGACCCAGGAATTGAACCCGGGTCTCCCGCGTTGCAGGCAGACGCTTTACCGTCTGAGCCACCAGGGAAGCCGTATTTAGGAGTGAGATGCTGCAGGGTTTAGATGTAAAATGACGAACTTTGAAACAGACACATATACACAGCTAAAACATATACAGCCACAGGTTCCGAGGTGTTCAAGCAGTGGTGGGCAGATAGGCGGTATTCATTGCACTCTGCTTGCTCCACTCAGGCAGTTTACAATAAAGAGTTTAAAATGTTTTATTTCTCTTTAATTGAAGTTGATTTGCAGTGCTGTGCCGGTCTCTGCTGTACAGCAAGTGACTCGATCATACACATATATACATTCTTTTTTATATACTCTTTTTTAAGGCTTTTATCTATAAATTGTTTTTTACTTAAAATTTTTTATTTTATATCGGAGTAGAGTTAAATAATGTGCTAGTTTGAAGTGTGCAGCAAAGTGACTCAGTTACATGTATACATGCTTCTATTCTGTCAAGAATTCTCTTCTCTTTTAGGTTATTACAGAGTCTTGTGTAGAGTTCCCTGTGCTGTACAGTAGGTCCTTGTTGCTTATCAATTTTATTTTTTAAATGGTTTGTCATCGGAGTATCCGTTTCCCAGATGGTTGATCCCAGGAGACTGGATACAGTCCTTCTGATACACAGTAGGACCTCCCTCGTTCTTTATCCATCCTAAATGCAACAGTGTGCGTCTACCAACCCCAGAGAGAGATGGGGAGTTCATACGCAACTTCATCTCTTTGACTCACACTTCATTTCCGTGTCTGGGAATTTATCCTCAACAGAAACCCACCAAATATGCCAGCAGCAGCTATACAACGGGGATTTGAGCAGCCTTGTTTTCAAAAGACACAAGTGGCAGGTAGGTCTGTAAAATGCCCCGACCAGGATGCTCAGTCCAATGACGAGACGCTGCCCATCTCAGCTGAGCTGGGTGAATGGCCTCCAGCCACCATTGGTGCCAGGCTGCACCTGCAGCCAAGAGCACTGCACTGTGCCCTGAAAAATTCGTTTATGCAACACGGAGAGCCGGTCTGTGGTCATAGCCAGGGCAGGGCAGGGTGGGATGCACTGGAACAGCAGCGCTGATACACACACACCCCATGTGTAACACAGACAGTGAGACACACACACACACCCGTGTGTAACGCACACAGTGAGACATGCACACACCCCCGTGTGTAACGCACACAGTGAGACACGCACACACCCCCGTGTGTAATGCACACAGTGAGACACACACCCCCATGTGTAACACACAGTGAGACACACACCCACGTGTGTANACACAGACAGTGAGACACACACCCCCATGTGTAACACACAGTGAGACACACACCCCATGTGTAACACACACAGTGAGACACACACACACCCCCGTGTGTAACACACACACACACCCGTGTGTAACGCACACAGTGACACACACACACACCCTCTGTGTAACACAGTGAGACACACACCCCCGTGTGTACCACACACAGTGAGACATGCACACCCCCCTCTGTGTAACACTCAGTGAAACACTCACCCCCGTGTGTAACACACACAGTGAGACACGCACACACCCGTGTGTAACATAGACATGCACACCCCCCATGTGTAACGCACACAGTGACACACACACACACCCCTGTGTGTAACACACAGTGAGACAACCCCCGTGTGTAATACACACAGTGAGACACACACCCCCGTGTGTAACACAGACATGCACACCCCCGTGTGTAACAGACACACACACCACACGTGTGTAACAAACAGTGAGACACATACACACCCCCGTGTGTAACGATCACAATGAGACACACACACCCCCGTGTGTAACGCACACAATGAGACACACACATATCCCCATGTGTAATGCAGACACACACACACCCCAAGTGTAACACACACACACCCATGTGTAACACACAGTGATACACACACACCTGTGTGTAACATACACAGTGAGACACACACCCCCGTGTGTAACGTACACAGTGAGACACACACATACCTCCATGTGTAATGCAGACAGTGAGACACACACACACCCCGTGTGTAACACACAGTGATGCACACACACCCATGTGTAAAACACAGTGATACACACACACAGTGAGAGACACACACATCCCCGTGTGTGACACACAAACACACACACCCACACACCCGTGTGTACCGCAGACAGCGGGTGGGAAGCTGTTGCACAGCACAGGGAGGTCAGCGCAGGCAGGGCTGTGATGACCCAGGGGGTGGGATGAGGGTGGTCGGGCGTCTCAAGAGGGAGGAGTTGTACGTCCACAGATACGTTCACACTGACAGACAGTAGATACCAACTCGGCATCGTAGGCAACTACACCCCAATTAAACACTTTTAGAAAGATAACGCGGCAGGCCCACTCTGAAGAGAAAATTAATTAACTAAAAAACGGGAACTCTGCTCAATGTTATGTGGCAGCCTGGATGGGAGGGAAGTTCAGGGGTGAGTGGAGACATGTATGTATATGGCTGAGTCCCTTTGCTGTTCACCAGAAACTATCACAGCACAGTTATTAATCAGCTATACCCCAATACAAAATAAAAAGCTTCAAAAAATGTGTCAGGAGGACTGAGCTTAAGTGTCCCTGCCACAATAAAATAAGATGATGAAATTTCAAAGGGAAGGGGGAGAAATAGAGTCAAGTTCTTCTTCTCTCTCAAAATGTTCTTCTTTTTTTTTGGTCATGCCATGTTGCTCACGGGATCTTAGTCCCTGACCAGGGATTGAGCCTGGGCCCCAGTCAGTGGAGCTGTCGCGTCTTAGCCATTGGCCTGCCAGGGAAGTGCCCTAAAGTCACATTTTGAAGCAGATTTCATGACATGAGAAAATGCTGAGGTATTAACTAATAGTGATGTTAGGATGAAAGGAAATCAACCCCGAATATTCACTGGAAGGACCGATGCTGAGGCTGAAGCTCCAATGCTTTGATAACCTGATGTAAAGAGCTGAGTCACTGGGAAAGACACTGATGCTGGGAAAGACTGAGGGCAGGAGGAGAAGAGGGCGGCAGAGGATGAGGTGGTCGGACTGCATCACCAACTCAGTTCAGTCGCTCACTCGTGTCTGACTCTTTGCGACCCCATGGACTGCAGCACTCCAGGCCTCCCTGTCCATCACCAACTCCCGGAGTCCACCCAAAACCATGTCCATTGACTCAGTGATGCCATCCAACCATCTCATCCTCTACTGTCCCCTTTTCCTCCTCCCCTCAATCTTTCCCAACATCAGGGTCTTTTCAAATGAGTCAGCTCTTTGCATCAAGTGGCTAAAGTCTTGGAGCTTCAGCTTCAGCATCAGTCCTTCCAATGAATATTCAGGACTGATGTCCTTTAGGATGGACTGGTTGGATCTCCTTGCAGTCCAAGGGACTCTCAAGAGTCTTCTCCAACACCACAGTTCAAAAGCATCAATTCTTTGGCACTCAGCTTTTTTTATAGTCCAACTCTCACATTCATACATGACCACTGGAAAAACCATAGCTTTGACTAGATGGACCTTTGTTAGTAAAGTAATATCTCTGCTTTTGAATATGCTGTCTAGGTTGGTCATAGCTTTTCTTCCCAGGAGCAAGCATCTTTCAATTTCATGGCTGCAGTCACCATCACTGACTCAGTGGACATGGAATTTGACTGAGCAGGAGATAGTGAAAGACAGGGGAGCCTGGCAAGGTGCAGTCATGGAGTCCCAAAGAGCCAGACATGTTGGTTAGCGACTGAATCAACAAATGGCAATTTTTCTGTAAAACTCCGTGTGGAGATGTGCACAGAGAAAAATACTGGAAGAAACTGCAGCTAGATATAACCGATGTTTTTCACTGGATGGTCGGATTATGGAGGAAAATGTGGTCCCTGACATCCAGAGCCCTGAATATATTCATTCTCTGTGATCAGTTTTTGGACGCGCGCGCGCGCACACACACACACACACACACACACACACACACACACACACACACACGTACACAGATAGAACTATTTAACGCCCCTTTCCCACCCGGAGACCTAACAAGTCCCTGAGGAAAGCACGACTGTATCTCAGCTTAGTTCACTTCGGTGGATTCCCTTTGCTCTGGAAGCAATGCCAGCGGTTGGTGGGCGCTCCTCCAGAAATTCTACCCAGGCGGGGCTGGAGAGGACGGCGGGGCTTCTCAGCTAAGATTCATTTGCATGATGCTCTGACTTTCACCAGCTGCCTTTAGAAAGGAGGAGGCCGCTTCCTTTGAATATATGTGCATACGCTGATGCGTGTGTGTGGACACAAAGGAACAGAAGTGGAATTCTTCTCGCTGACCCAGCCACGCTGGCCGCGCATTGTGTAACTCGATTTAACCAAGCATATCCAGAACCAGATGGCTTTTGTGTATAAAAACCTGCCCTGTGTGCACACAAGCAGTTTTGTTGCCCCCCAGGCCCCAAGCAGGCCCCCATTCCATCAGGAAGAAAAAGTGGAGGCCGGGATTTCGCTCCAGAAAGCTAAGAGGACAGCTGAGGAAGAAGAACGTGAAAGAGTGGGGTCTGGAAGGGAGATGGCTGGCGTGAAATATTTTCATGATTTGAAAACTCATGTCTTCGGAACAGAGGTCAACGTTGAGTCATTTCCAAGAAATTCAATTGCTTCCTGCGAGGGAGGCAGAGTATGTGTTGTTTGGCTGAGCTGATGAGCCACGCTGCATCTCTGAACTAAAATGTAACGATGATTGGGCCAGGAAGCTACCTCCAAGCTCCTTCGTTTCCAGGACCACCAGTTACCAATTAGACATTTGCCTCCTGACCGAGGGGCTTCCCTGGTGACTCAGACGGTAAAGAACCCACCTGCCAATGCAAGAGATGTGGGTTCCATCCCTGGGTGGGGAAGATCCCCTGGAGAAGGGAAAGGCAACCCCTCCAATATTCCTGCCTGGGGAATCCCGTGGACAGAGGACCTAGTGGGCTACAGTCCATGGGGTTGCAAAGAGCTGGACACGACTGAGCGACTAAACAAGGGCAGCTGCCAACTGAGGGCAGATGTGGCCAGCGCCTCCTGTGACACAGAGATCTGGGCGCCTTTGTGAGGAGAGAGCTCCTGGGTGCAGGAGGGAGGAACGGGGACTGGAAGGGGGGAGGGCTCTTTTCTCAGTCCAACTCAGTACAGCACAGGAGAGGGGCTTCCCCGCGGCCCGGTGGCCAAGGGCCTGCACCCTGACTGCAGGAGCGCGGGTCCCATCCCTGACTGGGGAAGGTGCGGCCAAACAGACACACAGAGACCAAGGGGAACGTGTTTCTGACGCGGGGTCACGGGAGAAATGCTTTCTTGAGGACAATCCAGGGTTTCCCTGGACACACAGCGGTGAAGAATCTGCCTGCTAATGCAGGGGACACAGGTTCAACCCCTGAGCCAGGAGGATGCCCATCGAGGCAGCTGCTGAGCCTGTGAGCCTGCGCTCTGCGAGAGGAGAGGCCACTGCTGGCAGGAGCCCAGGCGCAGCCACAGAGGCCCCACACAGGCGGAAAGGACGGGAAGCGGGCGGGAACGCCATGCAGTCGTGTCCGACTCTTCGCGGCCCCACGGACCATACAGTCCATGGGATTCTCCAGGTCAGAATACTGCAGTGGGTAGCTGCTCCCTTTTCCAGGGGATCTTCCCAACCCAGGGATTGAACCCCGGTCTCCAGCACTGCAGGCAGATTCTTTGCCAGCTCAGCCACAAGGGAAGCCCAAGAATACCGGAGCGGGTAGTCTATCCCTTCAAAAATGAATAAAAAAATCTGAAAAAAGCACAAGCTGGAATCAAGATTGCCGGGAGAAATGACAGTAGCCTCAGATCCACAGACGACACCACCCTTATGGCAGAAAGTGAAGACGAGCTAAAACAGTCTCTTGATCAAAGTGAGACAGGAGAGTCAAAAAGTTGGCTTAAAGCTCAACATTCAGAAAACGAAGATCATGGCATCTGGTCCCATCACTTCATGGCAAAGAGACAGGGAAACAATGGAAATAGTGGCTGACTTTATTTTTTGGGCTCTAAAATCACTGCAGATGGTGATTGTAGCCATGAAATTGGAAGCCGCTTCCTCCTTGAAAGGAAGGTTATGACCAACCTAGAGAGCATATTAAAAAGCAGAGACACTACTTTGCCAACAAAGGTCCATCTAGTCAAGGCTATGGTTTTTCCAGTGGTCATGTATGGATGTGAGAGTTGGACTATAATGAGAGTTAAGGGCCGAAGAATTGATGCTTTTGAACTGTGGTGTTGGAGAAGACTCTCGAGAGTCCCTGAACTGCAAGGACTAATTATCCTAAAGGAGATCAGTCCTAACTGGTGCTAAAGCTGAAACTCCAATACTTTGGCCACCTGATGTGATGAGCTGAGTCATTTGAAAAGACCCTGATGCTGGGAAAGATTGAGGGCGGGAGGAGAAGGGGACGACAGAGGAAGAGATGGCTGGATGGCATCACTGACTCAATAGACATGGATTTTAGTAAACTCCGGGAGTTGGTGATGGACAGGGAGGCCTGGCCTGCTGCAGGCCAGGGGGTTGCAAACAGCCGAACATGACTGAGCAACTAAACTGAACTGAACTGAAAAGTAACCCCAGGCAATCCAAACATCAACACACAGAAAGAGAGTGCCTCACCCGATCCCTTCCATGGATACTAAAGCAAGAACATGAACGTCCCCGTCACAAGGAAGCGTTAACGACTGATGAAGTGAGCACTCCCACTTTAAGGAAGGCGAGACAAGAGAGGTGCAGACCCAGAGCCTGTCCTCTGACCCCTAGCCTCCCCCCTCCCCACGGGGGTGCTGGGCCTTGGCACTTTGCGCTGACCTCCTCTCCCCAAAGGCAGAAATACTTGCTGCACCATCAAGATCAACATTCTCCCCTCTGGAGCCAGCCGTGCGGCTCCTCAGAAGGTAGCATTCCTTCCTCAGTCCTGGAAGGGGTCGAGATGAGCCAGTGCTTGCCGGGTGCGTGCAGACACCTTTGGGGAACTTTGCTGTTGTCCAGTCACTCAGTCGTGTCCGACTCTTTGTGACCCCGTGGACCACAGCAGGCCAGGCCCGTCTGTCCTTCACCATCTCCCAGAGTCTGCTCAAACTCACGTCCATTGAGTCAGTGATGCCATCCAACCGTCGCACCCTCTGCCATCCCCTACTCCTCCTGCCCTCAGTCTTTGCCAGCATCAGGGTCTTTTCCAGTGGGTCGGCTCTTCATACCAGGTGGCCAAAGTATTGGAGCTTCAGCTTCAGCATCAGTCCTTCCAATGAATATTCGGGGCTGATTTCCATTATGTTTGATCTCCTTGCTGTCCAAGCGACTCTCAAGACTTCTGAAGCACCACAGATGGGAAGCATCCATTGTCCGGCCCTCAGTTTTATAGGCAAGAACAATAAATGTTTTCCCCTTAAAGACTGGTACAGAGCTGGCTGGCCCAGTGACCTGGGGAGAATCTGAGCTGCACCTAATAGGACCCCGTAACTCAAACGCTTGCTCATGACCCTGTTAGTGTTGTGACGCGTCACTTGCATTCTGCCTGCCTTATGAGGTGACTGTTCCTTTAGTTACCAAATGTGTGACTGAGGCCTCCATAAGGTGAACGATGACTAGGGGACGTGAAGCAAAGTACCAGATATACAGCTCCGTAAGATCAAGGATCGTAACTCCAGGTATGGGAAGGAGCAGCAAGAGGGAAGCCTGCGCCTCGACAGACTGGCAAGACGGCTGGGCCACAAAGAAGGCCGAGGGCCAGAGAAGCGACGCTTTCCAACTGTGGTGCTACAGCAGGCGCCTGGGAGCCCCGTGGACTGCAAGGAGGTCCAACCAGTCCATCCTCAGGGAGATCAACCCTGAAGCTTCGCCGGAAGGCCTGATGCTGAAACCCAATCTCCAATACCTTGCCACCTGATATGAAGAGCCGACGCACTGGATATGGCCCTGATGCTGGGAAACGTTGAAGGCAAAAGGAGAAGGGGACGACAGAGGATGAGATGGTTGGATGGCATGCTTAAACAGACAAGAATTTGAGCAAAGTTCAGGAGATAGTGAGGACAGGGGAAGCCTGCTGTGCTGATGTTCCTGGGGCCGCAAAGAGTCAGACACGACTTAGCAGCTGAACAGCAGCAGCAGGCTGTATGTGAAATCGCCAAGAGAGTAAATGCTCAGAGCTCTCATCACAAGGGAAAATATATATTTTTCCACTGCTTTAATTTTGCATCTATATTGGATGATGCATTCTCACTAAACTTATTATGATCATTTAATAATGCATTAGTCAAATCACCATGCTCCACCGATACGTGCTATATCTCAGTAAAGCTGGAAGATATAAGAAGTGGGGGGAAAAGGAGACTTAGACGCCAAAACCCAAATGAAACACCATTGTTCTGACAGAGATGAACGGCGACACGCAGCACTGGCAGTAGGGAGAGTACGTGGGCCCTTTTAGAGCCGGCCGGTGGGGACGGGTACAGGCGCAGGCGGGTGCGGCCTCACAGGAGCATTTCAGCAACAAGTCTCAAAGCGTCAAGCGACCAGGGGAGCCCCTGGGCTCGGCAACCCTGCTTCTGGGAATCTGGTCAACCTGAACATCGGGAAGGTCTGCCTGTCGGCATGGCAGCCACGCTGACACCGTGAGCGACAGTGAGGCCGCAGAAGCGGGTGCGTGGAGCGAACCCACGAGGCGCCGGCTGCCGGGACAGTACAGCGGATTACAGTCAGTAGCAGGAGCCTCCTTCTTTAAACATTACAAATGGCATTTTAATGCCGGGGTTGGAAAATTGTAATTAACTCCCACTCTAATTCACTACTGAAAACTGTTATCTCTAAACTCTTCAACTCAGATATTTAATTACCCACTGAAGCCATAAATTGCTTGAGAAAGCAAGCAGGATAGCACAGAGCACACGACAAGTCCGGTTCCGACCAATTATCTTTCGTTCATCCATTCACTTGCACATACTCTTGCAGGGCTCTGTGCAATAGAAATGCAACCGCCACAAATTCAAGCCACATATGAAGCTCTACGGCTTCTAGGGACTGCTTTCATACCAAAAAAAAAAAAAAAGATGTGAAATTAAGAACACAAAATATTGAACAAGGACTTAAAAATCTTTTGCACTAACTTTTTGAAATCTACTGAGTGTTTTGCAATGAGAGTCCATCTCAAATTAAGCCAAATTCTCTTTCTTAAACTTTACTTGAATTGGAGGGGATTTCCAGGGCTGGATTAGTTTCAGGCGTGTGTCGACGTGAATTAGTCGTGTGTATACACACATCCAGTCTTTTTTAGAGTCTTCTCCTACATAGGTCATTATGGAGCGCTGAGCAGCCGTCCCTGGGTTCCACAGCAGCTCCTTATCAGCAACCTGTTTTATATATAGCAGTGTGTACATGGCAGTCCCAAAGTCCCGATTTATCCTTCCCCACCCGTGTCCCNGAGTGAGCTGCCATTCCCTTCTCCAGGGGATCTTCCCAGCCCAGGGATCAAACCAGGGTCTCCCTCATTGCAGGCAGATTCTTTACGGTCTGAGCCACAGGGAAGCCCTCCTTCATCGGTCCGTCCATCACTTATGCTAGTGAAAGAGCGATTTGATCGCACCGTTTTTCAGCACCCTCGTGTACAACATGCTGACAACTTGAAAAAGCATTTCAACTGCCCTTGGGTATGATTTAGTTTCAGATCAGATTTACATTTTTTTCAGAATTATCAGTCACATCAGAGTCCAAATATGCCAGAGACTGAAACATGCCCGTGGAAGCCAAGTTTCAGTGTGAAAGAAAGTCTGGCAGGGCCTTCCAAATTCGAAGATAACTGAAAACGCTGTTAGACGGAAGTCGCAGCGAAGAGAAACAGGGCTATGACAGCCAAAAGGACAGAAGTCACGGAAACAACTGCAGAAGGTGGTTTATGTCCCTCATTACAAGAACCCAGAGCGCTTCCAAACAGGAAATTAAAAGCAGAAGGCCACAGGGACACGAGAGCAGGCACAAGCCAGTTTCTGGGCCACCAAGAACTGGGCCAGGAGGCCAGCAAGAGCTGCGTTTCCACAAGCTCACGCTGAGCTTACAGGAGACACGACTATGGTAACTACCACCAGAGACACCCGGAGCATCGAAGAGGCTGCGTGANTGATACCATTTTGGTAAACTGTGGAATAGATTTTTAGCAGAATCTCTGCTTTGCTTGGGTCAGACTTGATGGACAAACAGCAAGTAAGATCGTCTGTGAAGATGTACAGATGAATGTCTGACACATGTGGTCCCGACGAGGCCTGGTGGTTCCAGTCAAAGCATCACACACAAGTCCCCCCGGCAATGAGATGACACTGAGGGAGGAAGGGCTTCAGTGACCTAGTTCTTGTATGTGCTCATTCATCAGAAAGAGACAGTCAGAGTGTTAGTCCCTCAGTCATGTCTGACCCTTTGAGACCCCGTGCAGTGTAGCCCACCAGGCTCCTCCCTCCATGGGCTTCTCCAGGCCAGAATACTGGAGTGAGCTGCCATTCCCTTCTCCAGGGGATCTTCCCAGCCCAGGGATCAAACCAGGGTCTCCCTCATTGCAGGCAGATTCTTTACGGTCTGAGCCACAGGGAAGCCCTCCTTCATCGGTCCGTCCATCACTTATGCTAGTGAAAGAGCGATTTGATCGCACCGTTTTTCAGCACCCTCCTGTACAACATGCTGACAATTTGAAAAAGCATTTCAACTGCCCTTGGGTATGATTTAGTTTCAGATCAGATTTACTTTTTTTTCAGAATTATCAGTCACATCAGAGTCCAAATATGCCAGAGACTGAAACATGCCTGTGGAAGCCAAGTTTCAGTGTGAAAGAAAGTCTGGCAGGGCCTTCCAAATTCGAAGATAACTGAAAACGCTGTTAGACGGAAGTCGCAGCGAAGAGAAACAGGGCTATGACAGCCAAAAGGACAGAAGTCACGGAAACAACTGCAGAAGGTGGTTTATGTCCCTCATTACAAGAACCCAGAGCGCTTCCAAACAGGAAATTAAAAGCAGAAGGCCACAGGGACACGAGAGCAGGCACAAGCCAGTTTCTGGGCCACCGAGAACTGGGCCAGGAGGCCAGCAAGAGCTGCGTTTCCACAAGCTCACGCTGAGCTTACAGGAGACACGACTATGGTAACTACCACCAGAGACACCCGGAGCATCGAAGAGGCTGCGTGAACACCTAGACACCAACACACCACACAGCCTAGGAGGGATGGGGGGTTCTCAGAAACACAGTTTACCAAGACTGAGCCAGGAAGAAGCTGACTTGTGACGGACTACCAGAAGCAGAGTGGGGGGGGCAGCCATTAGAGGCAGGGGGCCGACAGGTACGGACCTCCAGCCACAGCCACGTGGAAGGCACATGACTCAACGGACAGGAACCTGAGCAAACTCCAGGGCACAGTGGGGCACAGAGGAGCTGGTGCGCCGCAGCCCAGAGGGTCGCAGAGTCGGACACGACAGCGACCGAACAGCAGTATGTGGACGGGACATAATACACAAGATGGCTACTGGGGCGGGTTGCCACGCCCTCCTCCAGGGGATCTTCCTGACCCAGGCCTCCTGCATTGCAGGGGTCTCCTGCATTGCAGGCAGAATCTTGACTGGCTGACCCACCGGGGAAGCCCACAGATATGTAGGAACGTTCTTAAGAGAGACATTCTGAGAATTCTAAACATCAGGTGAAGGTTTCCCCTTGATTCTTTTCTCCTTTTCTCTTTCTCATATTTCTGTAAGAAGGCAACTGTCAGCTGACCTCCTGTGATAATCATTGCACAACAGATGTAAAGCAAACCGTCACACTGTCCCCCTTAGACAGTGATGTATGTCAGTCATTTCTCAATGAGAGCTAAAAAAATTAAGTTAGGAAAAAAACTGCTGATTTTAGTAAGGACTTGGAGCTTTCACCATGAACTGGTGCAACGAGCCATCTTCCACTGAACATGGTTTTCTTCCCCTCAAAGTGAGATCTCAGTAATATTTACAAAGAGTCCGTGGACTATGCCATGACAATACACAGCTTATCTTGAGATCGAGCCTCATTATTTCAAACACTAACGTTCGCACATCACTGTCTTGTTTGTATACAGTTTTCAACCAGAACAGCATTCCTTGCATCAAACAGGTTTTCAAAGGAGGAAAACATACCTTGAGCTATGCAACAAGGCAAAGGCTTGACGCAGAGCGCAGAAGGCCCTGTTGACTCAGATGATACATTATTCAAATACAAATGCCCTGGACCGGACAAGAAGGAATCTTTACTCTTTGAATAACTCTTTAATAAATTTCATGGGAACTGTCCTCATACTCATCTTGGGCACTTAGGAGGAGGTAAAAAAAAGAAATCAAAGTGAGAAAACAAATGTGCCTTATTTAAACAGAACTGTATATAAAGAATTAATTTAAAATGACGGGGGAAGTGTTTACTAAACCAAGTGGCAAATCACACTCTCCACGCCAGGGGCCAAGAGGGACACTGCGGGGACTGTCCAGACGTGGCCGCCTTGGGCTTGCCACCCCGGGGCACTCTGTGAGACAACGTGCCTGGGGGCTGCTGCCTGCTGCACTCTCTCTCGGGGAGGTTACTCAAGTGAGGAAAACAAGCTCTGAGCGGCTGTCATCCACCGTGGACAACATTCTTGCAGCTGTTCGGGAATTTGCAAGCAAAAAAGCAGCCCCTCTGTTTCAAAAACACCGATAAATCCGTGGATCTGTAGGAATGCGTCTTACGCCACTCGTTCCCTTGATCTTGACAGAGAAAGAGGCGCCTCTGCAGGGTCCGAGGTTGCTGACTGTCTCCGTGTGTCGCAAGAACAGTTACCATCTTTTCTATCTGGGGCACTCACCTCATTTTTACCATTTTTTAAGAGGTGGAAAAATGCACACGCTGCAACTTTCACCTCTGAAGCCAGTGTTTGTGGGCAGCTGTGCCCTGCCAGGTACGTTCCTGCTGCCAGACGGAGACCCCGTGCCCAGCGGCCTCTCTGTCCAGCCCCTGGACGCCCCCGCTCTCCCTCACATGCGTGTCACGCTTTCCTATTTGTTGTTTTGCGTTCTCTTTCTCGGGAGAAGGACATGGCAACCCACTCCAGTCGTCTTGCCTAGAGGATCCCGTGGACAGAGGAGCCTGGTGGGCTGCCGTCCATGGGGTCACACAGAGTCGGACACGACTGAAACCACTCAGTAGCAGCAGCATTGTCTTCCTCAGAAAGGCTCCGCACCCGCCCCCTACCCAAACTGCCAGACCCCAAAGCCCACTAGGCCCGGGTCTCCTCAGCACCTCCTCAGTGCTGAGCTGACAGCCTGTGTTGGGCACCAGCCCCCATCACGATCCACTTTACACGCGGTGGTGTGTGTATCAGCGCCCCTCTCTCAGCTCATCCCCACCACGGCCCTGAGGCTTGTTTTGCACAGAGGTTAAAAGTTGTTGTTGAGGCGCTTTCTCTGACACGCTTGGGGCTGTGTTACACGTCCTTGCTCTTGGTTTCCTGACCGTCAGAGTCAAGGCCTCACCTCAGCCCTGCGTGGGTGGGTGCTCTTGTGTGAATGCAGACAGGCAGGGACAGAGTCCCAGAAGTGGAATTATTGGATCAAAGGGTAATGTGCCCTCTAAACTCTATAATCCCCGCCAGAATGTTTGCTAGGAAGGATGAACCAGCCGTCCCTCTCCACCACCCCTTCCTCCAGTCCCCTGTCAACCTTGGGTGGTATCAATTCTTTCATCTTTATCTGCCTGATAAGGCTGGAAATGACGTCTCAGTTTGGTTTCAAAGTCTGGGTTTTGAAACATAAGAGAGAAGTTATCGAGCACTTGACCCAGAGGAGATCCGGGCTTAGTAGGCTTTGAAGTTGGGCAACTGGGGTGGGGGGCGGGTGGGGAGCCTCTCTGAGAAAGAGAACACAAAACAACAAGTAGGAAAGCATGACACGCACGTGAAAATGTGCTCAGGATGAGTGTGAGGCAGCATGGCGCCAGCCCCCGAACACCACGGGATGGCTCGAATGGCAGAAAGCGGCGCGTAAGTGACACGCAGCGTTCTGCTGATGGGCAGCCTGGCACACCTCTGGAATGCACCTCCTGGTGCTGCGCAGGTTTGCCTGCTGGTTCTGGCTGCAAGGCCTCTGCTTCTGAAAATAATTCTGCTCCAGAGTGAGTAGACAACAGCTGCACGTCCCCACTCACGTGAGGCCCCCAGAGTCAGAGTCAGAGGGAGAGCGGGGGCGCCCAGGGGCTGGACAGAGAGGCCGCTGGGCACGGGGTCTCTGTCTGGCAGCAGGAACATACCTGGCAGGGCACAGCTGCCCACAAACACTGGCTTCAGAGGTGAAAGTCACGGCGTGTGCATTTTTCCACCTCTTAAAAAATGGTAAAAATGAGGTGAGTGCCCCAGATAGAAAAGATGGTAACTGTTCTTGCGACACACGGAGACAGTCAGCAACCTCGGACCCTGCAGAGGCGCCTCTTTCTCTGTCAAGATCAAGGGAACGAGTGGCGTAAGACGCATTCCTACAGATCCACGGATTTATCGGTGTTTTTGAAACAGAGGGGCTGCTTTTTTGCTTGCAAATTCCCGAACAGCTGCAAGAATGTTGTCCACGGTGGATGACAGCCGCTCAGAGCTTGTTTTCCTCACTTGAGTAACCTCCCCGAGAGAGAGTGCAGCAGGCAGCAGCCCCCAGGCACGTTGTCTCACAGAGTGCCCCGGGGTGGCAAGCCCAAGGCGGCCACGTCTGGACAGTCCCCGCAGTGTCCCTCTTGGCCCCTGGCGTGGAGAGTGTGATTTGCCACTTGGTTTAGTAAACACTTCCCCCGTCATTTTAAATTAATTCTTTATATACAGTTCTGTTTAAATAAGGCACATTTGTTTTCTCACTTTGATTTCTTTTTTTTACCTCCTCCTAAGTGCCCAAGATGAGTATGAGGACAGTTCCCATGAAATTTATTAAAGAGTTATTCAAAGAGTAAAGATTCCTTNTCCACTTTCAAATTCAAATTGAGAGAGTAGCACTGACATATATGCACCACCATGTATAAATCAGCCTGCTGATGTGAAGCTGACGCATGACACAGGGAGCCCAGCTCGGGGCTCTCCGTCAGCCTGGAGCCCTGTGATGGGGTGGGAGCTGGGAGGGAACTTCCAGAGGGAGGGGACATACGTACACCTACAGCTGATTCCTGATGATGTATGGCAGAAACCAGCCTCACAGTGTAAAGGAATTATCCTCCAGCTGAAAAGAAGCTTTTAAAAGATGAAAACAACTTTTAACAAAATAATATCATAAGAGAATATTACATGAAAAAAATTAAAGTTCACATATGTGCCATGATCCCAATTTTGGGCAAAAAAAAAATAATTCGCACTTTCATTATTCGTCTACAAGTTGTTCTGCATATTGACAGTGTGCCTGGTGTTCTGACATGACGGAGAGGGAAGACAGAAAAGGTCTCTGCCCTCCGGGGGCCTCCTTTTAAAAGTGGGGGAAACAGAAGTCAAACTAGCATCGGGACAGCCATGTCACAACGCACAGACAGGGTGAAACGATGAACTCCCAACAGCAGCCACTAGGTCCTTTCCTAAACAGACACCCTGGAGAGACTCTCCGCATAGAGGAAGCAGAAAAACACCAGAATGAACAGTGCAACTGTTAATTTATCTGACGAAGACTTGTGCCAACTTCTCTAGCGTGGTGCACACTAGCAAAAACCTGGCGGGGGTGTGGGAGCCGAATGTTACCAAGGAGAGGATGGAGATGTTACACAAAATAGAGCATATTCACATGCTGCACAGCCATTCAAATGAATGAACCGAAGTGCCGAGCTTCCACACAAATGCACCTGGGCAACATGGTTCCTGCACCAGGAGCTGAAGTCCCAAGACGCCGCCATCACAGATGGACGCTGGCCACCGCCTCCCCAGCAGCACTCTCCCAGTGGACTTGTTTGAAACCATCTTCTTTTTCTTTCCCTTTCTTTTTTTTAAAATTGGACTAGAATTGAACGAGTATAGTATACTTGAACTGGAGTCTACTTGAACGCATCTCCTGCGTCACAGATGGATTCCTTACCAACTGAGTCACCGGGGAGCCCACAGTGGATTTACGAGGCTGCGTTAGTTTCAGGGGGACAGCAAAGTGATTCAGGTCTACATATACATTCATATATATTCAGTTACATACACATTCTCTGGTACATATTCTTTTCTATTATGGTTTATCATAGGGTACCGAATCTAGTCCTCTGTGCCATGCAGAAGAAACTTGTTGTTTATTCATTCTATGCAAGACAGCTGGGGGCTGCCCCGGTGGCTCTGCCTGTCAGTGCAGGAAACACGGGAGACTGGGGTTCGATCCCCTTAGGAAAGATCCCTCGGAGGAGGAGATGGCAACCTACTCCAATATTCCTGCCTGGAGGATCCCGTGGACAGAAGAGCCTGGTGGGCTGCAGCCCACGGGGTCGCAAAGGAGTCAGACGCACTGAGCGGCTGAACAGCAGCTATATGAAAGCTCTACATCGCTTCTTTCTAAAAACGTGCAGAACGGCTGCATCCTGTTTCGGGTCACTTTTCCTTCTAGGTTATGACTTGTTATCTGGTTTGTGTGTTTATGTTAATCCCAGACTCCTAATTTCGCCTTCCGGCCCCCTCGCCCCTTTGGTAACCCAGTAAGCCTGCTTTCTGTGTCTGCGGGTCTATTTCTCTTTTGTAAACAAGCTCATCCCTATCGCTTTTCA
>SJYW01043183.1:253342-270597 GCA_006410735.1 Raphicerus campestris | reverse complement strand
TGCACACTGGTGTGTGTGAAACGGAGAGCCGACAGGGGCCCACTGTGGAGCGCGGGGCCCTGCTCAGGGCTCAGTGGCAGCCTGGACGGGAGGGGCTGGGAGAGCGGGCGCCTGGCGACGTCTGGCTGCGAACCTGCTGTTCACTGGAAACTGCCACAGCACTGTTCGTGTTACGCCCCAAAACAAAACAAAAAGTCTCACAGTTTCAAAAAAATTGTAATTTAAAATTGAAAAAATTTCTTAATTTTTCAATTAAAACTGTTGCTGCTGATTTTTACTGGAGTCCAGTTAATTTATGCTGCTGCGTTAGCTTCTGCTGTGCAGCCAGTGGGCCAGGTGTGCATTTCATGCACCTTCTCTTTTCGGGGTTTCCTTGTCATCTAGGTCAGCACACAGCATCGAGTTCCCTGTGCTATACAATAAGTGCTCATTAGTTATCTAGTTTATATAGTTCTCTTGAAAACAGTTAATTTTATGGCATGGGAACTCCACCTCCATAAACCTATAAAGCAAAACTTCAAATTCCACACACTTCAAACCTGGGGGCATTGTTTACAAGAAACCTCGATGATCAGAAAGTCAGAGCGTGGCTCTCCCTAGACCACTGCCGTCCAACAGAAATAGAATCCAAGCCATGTAAGAAAGTTAATTTTCTAGTAGCCATGACTTCAAAAGGGAAAACAAAGAAAGCTGAAGTGAATGCCAGTCATGTGTTTTATTTCAATCACCACACCTGAAAACAAAAGGGCCAGAACAGAACAGCAAAGCTAGCTCCCTGTTTCATGTCCCTGTAGCAACTGCTCCCCAGACCTTGCAGGTTCTGCCTCGGAAGGAGGGTTTGGCGGCTTCCCTGGTGGTCCTTGGCTAAGGCTCCTCGTGCAGGGGGCACAGATGTGATCCCTGGTCCGGGAACTAGACCCCACGTGCTGCAGCTAAAACCTGGCACAGCCAAATAAATAAATTTTAAAAAAAGAAATAGGGTTTTCACCAGTCCATCCTGTTTACCTGTTGTCCAACTGACTGCAAAAGCCACCCTCACTATTGTTCTTTCTCGAAGGAAAATCTGGCCAAACCACCACCTTGCTGGGCCTTTCAGCTAATTCTTGTTCTAAGGGTAAGTTCCACCCTCTGCAAAACAGTCCAGGTGGGTTTCCCAGGTGGCTTAGCAGTGAAGGACCCCCCTGCCGAGGCAGGAGATCCAGTTCAGTCCGTGGGCCGGGAAGATCCCGTGGAGCAACCCGCTCCAGTGTTCTCGCCTGGGAAATCCCATGGACACGGAAGCTGCAGTCCCCGGGGTCACACGGGCGCAAGTGAGCCACTAGACAGCGACGGCGGGCCACAAGCTCTAGGAGCCCCGGGCCCCCCTCAGAGGAACGTGGGGCACCAGCTGCGCTGAAAGGGCTCTGTGTCAATTCTCCTCAAAGCTGGCTCCACGTGAAGTTCTGAAGCACTAGACACACGGGCTGAGCTGAGGTCTTCCTGCAAGGTGTCCCAGAGTAAATACTGTAGGCTTCGGAGGTGATGGGGTCTGTGACCCACCTACCACTCAGTTCTGCCTCTGGGGCGTGAGAGCGGCGGTGAGAAAAGTGAAAAGTAAGTGTTAGTCACTCAGCTGTGTCCGATTTTGCCCACCAGGCTCCCCTGTCCTTCAGGGACTCCCAGGGCTTGCTCAAAGTCATGGCCACTGAATCAGTGACGCCATCTAACCATCTCGCCCTCTGTCACCCCCTTCGCCTTTTGCCTTCAACGCGATGAAGTTGTATCACTAAATAATAATAATAAAATTGGAGGGTCAAATGTCAAGAAAACCAAGAGGAGATGTGTCAAGGGAAGAGAGGGTCACGGCTGAGCCGAGAACACATCAGGAGTGGCACTGCTCTCTGAATGCATGCCCAGCTCTTTATGAGGAGCTACGAGCGGAGGGAACTCGGATTTCCACACAGAAGGGCGTCAAGGGTGGCAAGCTTGGAGGCTGGGGGGCCCAGGGGTGTGGCTGGCAGAAGTGGTCGCTGTTACATGGGACAGCCCACTGGAAAGAAAGCAAACCCCGCCTGGAATGCATGTGTTTAGGGGCTTATAAAGCCAGGTATGGAGGACAGGAGTGGAAGGGACTCACTGTTGAGTCACTGTCCCCGTGTTTGTATGACCTGGCTCGACACACACGGCGGGAAGTAGACGGCCATTGTGCATCGACATCTAAAACCTTCGTATGTGAGGCCAACGGCGGGCTACGCACACGCAGAACAAACACCCAGCTCATCTCCAAGCAAGGACACGCGCTCTCTCACCCCAGAACACCAGAGGAAACCCCGCTCTGTGCACAGCTCAGGGATCTGATCTGCAGACAGGCAGCTAGTGTGAAACCTCTTTATGGTTTACAAGTGGACGTGGCCAGAATACTGGGCATCTGTGCCTTTTCTGGGAAAGCCGTTCCCTTCCTGAGCCGGGTGTCGATGTACACGGAGCTTGGACCTGAGCCTGGCCTCCGTAGGTCGTTAATCAGGGGGAAATTCCACGGTGGGTGTCTGCCCTGGCGTTTTATTTGGCAGCTGGGTCCGAGCTGACATCCTAATGGTTGGTTTTCAGAGCCGGTTCGTCTCTTCTGAGAGCAGCCACCTTCAGCGGGACCCTGGCCCAGGTCTCGCGGTGGCGCCTGACTGCTGAAGGCCACCGCGCGTGTGTCTGCGCGGGGCTGGGGGAGTGTTTGGAGCAGGCAGGATGCGCCGCCTTTGCTCACCTCACCAGCAGACAGTGTGGGTGAAGAGGCGCTTTCACAGTCGGGGGAAGGGGCAAGGGCCCAGTAGACGGAGCAAAGAAGCCGGTGAATGGAAAGGAGAACACTGAGTCTGTCTCCACAAACTGGAAAAACAAGAGACAGGGAAGCCCCGCTAGGAATACGCCTTAATGAACATCGGAGTGAAAACGCCACAAGACGCATATTCAAAGCCTGTCTACACAGGCACAGGAGCCCAGACCGTGAAGAGGTGAAAGAGAGGGGAAAACCTCAAGATAAAAATGCAGGCAAAGGATATTGGCAGGGGCTGGGGAGGGGGGTCAGCTATTGAAAAACACCACCTTACTTGGGACCCAAAAACTGGACATCGAAACCAGAATGAGAGGCCGCTTACTCCCATGAGACTTGACAAGTTATACCTGAGACGTGCTGTCTTCTCAGGACACCGAAAGCCATCTGCAATAACTTTTTAAATGCACCTGCTTGCGTGGGCGCAGCACTCGAGGCCCTCAGTTGCAGGAAGTGAGCTCTCAGTTTCACCCTGTGGGATCTAGTTCCCTGTGGGATCTAGTTCCCTGACGAGGGATTGAACCTGGGCCCCCTGCATTGGGAACAGTCTCAGCTACAGGACCATCAGGGAAGTCCCTGTCATCATCCTAATGCCACTGATGCATGCTGCATGCTTACTAAATATTCTTCTCCTTGCTTCCTAAGTTGTATAAATATACTACTATTTTAAAAAAAACTGAGAAAGATTAAAAAAAGCAATAAAACCCAGGGCTGTCAAAGATGTGGAGAAAGGGGCAAAGCCCTAAGCTAATAGCGTGTGGTTGGCACAGTCTTTGTGGAGAACAAGGAAAACAGGTCTCGGAGTGAAGGACAGACAGAACTCAACAGCTGCAAGCCCCCCTCTGGACTGTGAGGATAGTCACAGCGTGACACGCCCACCGGGCAGCTCGCAGGAGGCCGAGGGAACTGGGGGCAGGGCGGAGAAAATACTGTGCCTACCCAAGAGCATCAGGTGAACACAGGCAGCGCTTTGCAGTCAGAAAAAGCAAGTGCCTTCCTTTAAAAAGNCCGTGCTGGCCTGGGGGGGTGGTGGCCGGGGCCGGGGCGGTGGGGAGGGGACACGTGTATACCTTCGGCTGATTCCTGCTGACGGGGAGCAAAGACTAACTCAACAATTAACCTCCAGTTAAAACAAGAAGTTTATAAAAGTTCGTTTTTGAAGGACATTTAGTGTCATGTTATATTTGAAGGGAGATGAAAGTGAAGTGGAAGTTGCTCAGTCAACTGTTTGCGACCCCATGGCATTCTGCGGGCCAGAGTACTGCAGTAGGTGGCTGTTCCCTTCCCCAGGGGATCTCCCAACCCAGGGATCCAACCCAGGTCTCCCGCATTGCAGGCAGATTCTTTACTGTGGACCCGCTGGGGAAGCCCAAGAATACTGGAGTGGATAGCCTATCCCTTCTCCAGTGGATCTTCCTGACCCAAGAATCGAACACGGACCTCCTGCATTTCAGGTGGATTCTTTACCAACTGAGCTATCAGGGAAATCCCTCATAAAATATTTAATGGGAGAAAAAGCAGGATATAAGCCTTTACGTAGGGGCTCCCCATGTGGCTCAGTGGTAAAGAATCCAGGAGACCCAGGTTCCATTCCTGGTGGGGAAGCTCTCCTGCAGAAGGAAATGGCAACCCCCTCCAGTATTCTTGCCATCCATGAACACAGGAGCCTGGCGGGCTACAGTCCACGGGCTCACAAAGAGTCAGACACGACTGAACAACTCAGCTAAGGGAGATAAAAAAGAGATAAGAGGACAGACTGACACACAAAAAAGGTTACGAGGAAACAGGATCTGTGAGTTTGATCCCTGACTCGGGAGGATCCCCTGGAGGAGGACATGTCAAGCCACTCCAGTATTCTTGCTGGAGAATCCCATGGACAGAGGAGCCCGGCGGGCTGCAGTCCGCAGGATCGCAAAGAGTCAGGCACAATTAAAGCGCCTTAGAATGCAGGAGCTAAGTGCTGGGAAGGCAGGCCCAGCAGATACCCAGAGCGGGGATCTTTTTTCACTTGGATGATTACGGGACAACGGAGAGGCACTGACTTCAGTGGAGCCAAAGCCGGGAGGATGACAGAGGGCCAGCTCTGTTAGACGTGAGCGCAGCGGGGCTGGGCACAGGTGAGGGCAGGCTCAGGGGCTGACAGCCACCCGCGGCCGGGGCAGTCCAGGCGAGCAGAGGGCGGAGGTGAGACTGCAGGTCCGTCAGAAGCCACAGCGTCGAGAGGCCCTGGGCTCCTGCGGGGCTTGTTTTTTATCTCCAGAGTGATGGAAAGGCACTGAGAGCTTTCAGTCAGAGGAATAGCTTGGTCAAAAACACAGATAAGGGACTTCCCTGGGGGCCCAGTGGTCAGGAATTCACCTGCCAATGCAGGGGACACAGGTTCAATCCCTGGTCTGGGAAGACTCCGCACACCGCGGGGCAACTAAGCCGAGCGCCGCAACTACTGAGCCCGCGAGAGCCTGAGCTGCGCCGTCAGAGAAGACCCCGCACTGTGGCGGAGACAGCTCTGGACCACCGCAGCCAGAGGCCCGCAGAGAGCCGTGGAGGCCCGGCGCAGCCGAAACAGGTGGCTGGACGGAGAGTGATGCAGGGGAACAAAGGCCGGGCACAAGATCAAACCGTCAAAGGAGAGAGAGAGACACCGTAACACGAGCTATTCAGAGCGACACAGGGAAGCCGCAGCCCTGAGTTTAGAGCTTCACCTGTGTCTTAAAGTTCTCTACAGTTCAAGACTCAGAACCGTCCACGTGCCAAGACAGCACGTGTGTGGGGAGCATCTTCTGGCCCCTCAGGAGCCACCCAGGCGTTGCGCTGGTTAGATGGCACACCTAGCAGACAGCGGTCCTGGAATCCATCCTCGGATTTCCTCTTTTTTGGCCAATCACATCACCTGTGAGCTCTTAATCCCCTGACCAGGGACTGAACCCCCGGCAGTGAAAGCAGGGAGTCCTACCCGCTGGAGCTCCAGGAAGCTCCCAATCCATCCTTTTCAAATGAAGAAATTAACCGAGTATTTAGGGCAGAAACACGCTTCTGAGGTATTCGTAAGAAAAATAAAAATCAAAGCAAACTGAAACAACACAGCCAGACACTCAGCTGTGTGCCCGTTGAGGGAAGCCAGGGNCCTTTTCAAATGAAGAAATTAACCGAGTATTTAGGGCAGAAATACGCTTCTGAGGTATTCGTAAGAAAAATAAAAATCAAAGCAAACTGAAACAACACAGCCAGACACTCAGCTGTGTGCCCATTGAGGGAAGCCAGGGCTTGCGTCCCGCTCCGCTGCGTATCAGCTGTGTGGCTGGGGGAGTCACTGAACTGTCTCCGAATCCCAGCTTCCTCCTCTATGGAAGGAGAGCCAATCTAGCTCCAGGACACCATTTTTTTCTGAAGCATAAAGTTTTAAAATGCCTGTTAGCGCACTGCACAGTGCCTGGTTTCCAACAGTCGCTGGGTAAATCTCAGCAGGCACTCCAACTGTGAGAGGCCGCACACGAGGCGCGGGGAGAGGGCTCTGAGCACGGGCAGCTTATGCGCTGGACCGATACGACCATGTATTTAAAAAGAAAATCCTTCCTCGTTTTCATCCACATACGAGGAGCTGCCCTGCTGGCTCGGACGGTAAAGGATCCACCTGCACGCAGGAGACCCAGGGTTCGATCCCTGGGTCGGGAAGATCCTTTGGAGAATGGAATGGCTACCCACTCCAGTACTCTTGCCTGGAGAATTCCATGGCCAGACCGTGGGGTGGCAAAGAGTCGGACACAACTGAGTGACTAACACACTTATGTAAGATCAGGTGTCAGCGATGAAAGCAAAGGATTAGCGTAAAGGTGACTGTGAAACTGAGCTGGTGTGCTAATCCACGGGAAGCAGTAGCGGATGAAAACCACTTTTCATACTGTTACACCGTGGGGTGGCAGCGGAGCAGTCAGGGGCACGCTGTTGGTTTTCAGAGATCTCTATCTCGCTGTTCTGTTACAACAAGCTCGAGTTTATTCTGAATGAAGAGAGGACGCACACAAGTCTAGAATACACGTATTTGCACACAGAGGCTCTTGAAAGCTGATTGGACTGCAAGGAGATCAAACCAGTCAATCCTAAAGAAAATCAAACCCTGAATATTCACTGGAAGGACTGATGCTGAAGCTGAAGTTCCAATGCTTTGTCCACCTGATGTGAAGACTCAACTAGTTGGAAAAGACCCTGATGCCGGGAAAGACTGAAGGCAGGAGAAGGGGGCGACCGAGGATGAGATGGCTGGACGGCATCACTGACTCAGTGGACACAAACCTGAGCGAAGTGCGTGCAGATGGTGAGGGACAGAGGAGCCTGCCGGGCTGCGGTCCGTGGGGCTGCAAAGAGCTGGGCACGACTTCATGGCTGAACACCACAGAGAGCCAGCTGCCTTCGAACAAAAAAGGCTGAGCTACTTTCTTCTGACGTTTTCCCCGTAACTTCGTTTGGGATTTGCTAGTGCAATTCATAGGGGCCCCCATGGCACAAACAAGGGAGTCTTGAAAGTTCTTCCTGTTTTCAGACAAAAAGAATAAGTCCCCAAACAGCTGAAAGCCAAAACTCAAGAAGATACACACACACACACACACACACTTAAAATTTTAAAGACTATTTCCTTGGCCACGTTGCATGACACGTGAGATCTTAGTTCCCTGACTGAACCCACAGCGCTTCCATTGGGAGAGTCGATTCTTAACTACTGGACCACTGGGAAAGTCCCAAGGAAATACAGATGCAAGACTGATTTATCAGATTTTAAAAATCTGATTTATCAGATTTTAAGAATCAATAATCACATTCTACCAGCTCTTGTGTATAAGCTGCCTTTTTTTTTTTCCCAGGTGTCCAGACAAAACACCTCCCTGTGAAAGAATAAAGCGCAATTCTGTCTAGAAAGCTCTTAACCTCGGTGACCGAGGCTGGAAGAAACGAAACGCGATGCTTTGCCTTTTAGGAACACACGAGCATCTGTGAGTTAGCTTAAGAACCCCTGAAGCTTGCTCGGGAATCAGCAAAAACAAACAAAAGTTTCTGGGTTTTTTTTTTTTTTTTTTACAGAAAAGGTATTCTGAATATGAACATGCGAAAAGGAAAAAGTTGAAAGGGAAAAAAGGACAGCCGGTGTGGGCAGAGGTTTAAGTCTGCTCCGCAGGCCCGGGTGCAGCACCCTCAGCCCTGGGCCCAGCTCCCACCGCGCTGTGTGCGCTGCTGGGATGGAAGTGCGCTTGTGGGCTGGGGCAGGATTCCACGGCTGCTGACGGCGTCTGGTGGTGAGACTATTTTTAAAAATTATTATTTAATTCTCAATGGCTTTGTTTCGATGGCCACCAGTTTCATCCCAAACAAGTTGAATCGAATCCCGTTTCTGTTCCTTCTGGCCCGCGGGAATGTCTCCCTTTATCTCTCTGTGAAATATGTCACACGTAGAGAAGAATGTATGAGGAGATGCAAGGGGAACTTTCATAAAGACACTTGTGAAACCCAAGCCCAGACACGGGCCGGGCCGTGTTTTCTGACCGCCAGATCCCAGCTTTCAGACTCGCTGAGAATCAGTTGTTCCGACGAAGGCTTTGGCTGCATGGCTAATTCCCCTAAAGTATTCACATGTATCAACTTTATGCAACAGCAGCAAGTAAAAACGTGTTCCTCTGAGCTCTTTCGGATGGTCACAGCAGCCCCCTCTGGAAGAGAGCTTTTGAGTGCTCTGAGGTTTTACTTTCATTTCTACGGGAGCGGAGTGCAAGTTCAGGTTTACGGTGGCTAACAGCCGTCCTGTCACGACCAAACTGGAATTTAGGGCACTCTGAGGATTTTTAATCTCTTAAAATGAAGAACCTTTGGGTGGTTCAACCAGGAGTATTCCGTGGCTCTGGGATGTCAAGGGTATTGTAAATGAGAGAACAGGATTCCAGCACCCAACCTGTTTTTCTGACTGTCTTTGCTGTTTGAAATTCTCTGAGTGCACAGATGTTTGAACGGCACGATCACGTAACCTTCTGATGTGTTTTAAACATCGGAGAGGAGCTTCATGCCGCAGGTGAGGATCATACCTGCACTGGATGGGTGATAGAGCTGGGTCTGCAAATCAAGACAAGCCTGCCCAAATGAATCAAAACCTAAGGCAAAACCGAGATGAGTTTCAGCCCAAGGGAAACCGGGACGGCAAAGGAAAAAAACCAGCTCCCCTTGCGGTCCACGCGGTCTCTGTAGTCCAGGCGCGTCCAGCGTGCAGCCTGTGCCCACGACTCTGCACTGGCTCAGCAGTGCCTCCTCACCCCAGCCCAGGTCCATCCCCGACCTGAGCCTCAGCACGCGCCCTCATCTGCACACAGGGTCTCTGCAGATGTGCGTGTCCGGAGTCGGGGGAGCCCCCAGTTCCAGTGATGAGTGTCCCTGTAGAAAAGGGGAGGATGCCGGGACATACTGAGATGAGGGGCGTGTGACGGCTGCGGCGGGGGCTCAGATGGGTGGAAGGACCAGCGACAAACGCCAGAAGCCAGGAGGCGGGCAGAGGCGGTGTCCACAAGGGCCCCTGCCCACACCATGACGCGGGGCTCTGGCCTCAGAACCGCCAGAAAATGAATTCCCGTTGTTTCAAAGCCGTCAGGTTTGTGGTAACCTCTTACAGCAACCCCAGGAAATGAATACGCTCATAAACTTGACTCCTTTCTCTCTTTAACAGTGTAATTTAGGGATTCATTTAATTTCAGAGACTATACAGGTCAGGATAGACTCTCCTACTTGCCCAAAAGTATATGCAAAAAAATAAATTAAATGATCTATTTTAGAGCTTCCTACTGTCCATTTAAAATATTTTAACAGTATCAAACACAATATTTAAAATTTCCTCATTTTTAAAAATAGTTTCTTTTGGATTGGAGTTGCTTTATACTGCTGCGTTAGTTTCTGCTGTGCAGCAGAGTGAGCCAGCTCCGCGCGTCCACGCACCCGTCTCTCTGGATGTCCTCCCCACTTGGGCCACCACGGAGCACTCAGCGTTCCCGGAGCTGCACAGCAGGTGCTCACCAGCTGCCTATTTTGTGTCTGCTGAGCTCAGTGCCTCAGTCGTGTCCGACCCTGTGACCCCATGGACTGTAGCCCTCCAGGCTCCTCTGTCCATGGGATTCTCCAGGCAAGAGGACTGGGCAGGTTGCAATTTCCTTCTCCAGGAGATCCTCCCAAGCCAGGGATCGCACCTTCCGCTCTTGCATTCACAGGCAGCCACAGTTTAGTGACTGAAGAGCAACAACATGCCGTGTCACGGTGTGCCGTCTTATATTATCCCCTGTTACAGAGGGTATCATGCTACACTATGTCGCTATGTCGTATTATCTTACATTATGTTTTATTATGGTATGTCGTAACTAAGTTAATTTGGGGAGGCACTGCTTTCTCCCAAAGGACAGTTTCAAGAAGAGTTTTGGCCAGGGTGCTGAACTGTAATAGACATCAGATGCTGCTGTGAGTTGCAATCCAGTCTGCCCTGTGCACACTTCCGAGTGGGTGAATGAGGACGGAGTGCATTCAGCAAGTCAGGACTGACACTGGGTAGGGAGCACCGGCCCGCAGCACGGGAGGCACGTGCTAGGACGTGTCCGACCCAGTTCACTTGGGACGACAATCTCGAGGTCCATCCGTGTCACTGCAGACGGTGTGATGACTTTCTTGGACAGCAGAAATTAACATGATACTGCAAATCAAGTACGCTTCCATAAAATAGATTTCAGAAAATTAAATGGACTAAAAAAACACACAGATTGTCTGATAGTCTAAATGAAGAGGGCTGATGGATACCTGCTTACGGCTGCCTGGGAGACGATGCAGGCTCCTAACACCAGCCAGGGACCTGCAGGGGTGTGTGAACAGAGAGGATGTGGCGCAGTGTTTCGTGAATGATTAGGAAAACCACACCAGGCCAGGAGGCGGCTGCAGAGACAGAGAGAGAGGGAGGAAACACACAGGAAGTCTCGTAACGTTGCCTCAGAACACTAAAAGGGAATTCCTTTTCTTTGCGCAAAAAACATACAGCGCCTTTTTCTGACGCATAATTGACTGACACTGCCGTCCTCATTTCCGCTGTGCAGCAAAGTGGTCCAGTTAGACACACGTATGCACTCATTTTTATATTCTTTCCCATGATGGTTTTTCACAGGATACGGAATGTAGTTCCCTGTGCTATATAGTAGGTCTCTTGTTGTCTACCTAACACTTCTATAATCAAAAATAAAAACAAGACAAGAGAGACTTGTAGAAACATCCACGTTCTGAGTTTTAGAGAGCTGCTGTGAACGGCATCCCAAGACCGAGCTAATTTATTCCATCCTCAGAGGGGATTTGTGAGCACACACCCGAGAGGTCACAGTGCCGACAAGGAGAGGCTTCAGCGCCCGAGACTCTCTGCCCCAGAGCGGGGACAGAACCTGCAACAGCAACGGCAGACACCACCAAGAATGCCCCCCACCCCCCCAAGAATTTGCCCAAAGGCACTTTCTGATGTCCTGAGAAGCAACGCAATTGTTTTCTTTTGGCCAAGCCAGAAAGCTATGGGGTCTTAGTTCTCTCATCAGGGGTCAAATCCTTCTACCCTGCATGGGACGTGCAGGGTCTTAACCACTGGACTGCCAGGGAAGTCCCAAAGTTAACAGACCTTTAAGACCACATGATCCCATTTTCACTCGTCTCCTATCAATTTTATTTCCCATGCCTATCAAAAAAAAAATCACCTTAATTGGATATTTGCCCTTTAGTCTGTGGAACACACTATTGGGCTTCCCAGTGGCACAGTGGCAAAGAATCCACAGGCCGACGCAGGAGAGGCAAGAGACACAGGTTCAGTCCCTGGGTCAGGAAGATCTCCTGGAGGAGGAAATGGCAACCCACTCCAGTATTCTTGCCTGGAGAATCCCATGGACAGAGGAGCCTGGCAAGTTACAGTTCATGAGGTCACAAAGAGTGGGATACGACTGATCACGCACACACATGTTATTGGGAATGGGCAATTTTCAGTTTTCAAGAAGAAAGCTTATTATCTTAATTTAAAAAGGTAATAAAGTGATATTAAATTGACATAATGTTAAAATTTTCTTTTAAAAACTACCCTCTCCCAGTTTGAGGACAAAGCTGAATACTAATTCTGTAAATTCTTAATCATTGTGAATGTTGACAAAACAGACCAGAAAGATGGCTTGCTTCTTACTTTTACAGAACAAATGATGGTATGTAAATGAAAAGAATCTAACCTGGCATATGGGGGGAAGAAAAGCAAATACTGGTTTACATCAGTTAAAAAAAAAAAAGAAAAAGGAGAGAAAAAGAAAACAAGGTTGTCAGAACCTACAGAGGAGGGAAATCGACTAGATGCAGGTCCAGGGGAGAAGCTGTGAAGCAGAGGGCGCACTTAAATCTGTTTACTGCCAGGAGGTCGCTGCGGCCCAGAAGCCTCACACGGCACCCAGGCTCCAAGAACACGGTTTCCTTGCCTAATTACACTGCAATGTATATATTTCTTGGAATCCAACCTGGCGTTCCAGCCTGGAGGAAATCCCATGGTAGGCTGATGAGCTGAACTTGCCTCTGGAAACTGGGCCATGTGTTAAAAATCAAACCGCGCTGCCTCAGCGTTTGCGCCGCCTTTCGAATCCATCTGTCCTCAGCTCAAGCCCCCTCTCCTCTGCTCCGGAGTCCTGTGACCCTGAGGCCGGCCCCCCTGGGTGTTCTCAGAGGCATGGTCGTTGGGGAAGGGGGAAGGACTCAGGCAAACGCACTAAGAGACCAACAGGAGGTTTGATATAAACCAGCGGGGCCCTGTGCCTGGCAGCGGGCTTGCAGCATCAAAGGCGGCTGTCCCGGACAGCCTGAGCCCCAGCCCCACAACGTGCCAGCTGTGAGTTCTTCCTGCAACCACCAGCGCTGGGCTGGGGGCCACGGGCAGTCAGCACCAGCCGTGGCCCTGCTGTCCTCGTGGGATCTAATCCCCAGTGTTGGGATGGATGGCAAGCAACCGCTCATTCAAGCAAACTAAGCGTCCAGTGCCTTGGACTGCAAGGAGATCCAACCAGTCCATCCTAAAGGAAATCAACCCTGAATATCCATTGGAAGGACTGATGCTCAAGCTGAAGCTCCAATCCTTTGGCCACCTGATGTGAAGAGCTGACTCACTGGAAAAGACCCCGATGCTGAGAAAGATTGAAGGCTGGAGGAGAAGGGGACAACAGAGGGTGAGATGGTTGGATAGCATCACTGACTCAGTGGGCATGAGTTTGAGCAAGCTCTGGGAGACAGTGAAGGACAGAGAAGGCTGGCGTGCTGCAGTCCATGGGGTCACGGGATTTAGCCACTACCCACAGAAAAGAAACACAAATATCCCTTCTTTGTGTAAAAAGACTGTGGCTTCAGCCATGGTACAAGAGACTCAGAATAACACCTCCACACACCACCTGTTGCTCACCAGTTTGGTGAAGAAAAAAACTTGATCCCATACTGTGTTGGCCAGAGTTTGGGGAAGTCAGCCGCTCTCCTCCACGCATAGAGGCTCAGTTGTGTCCGACTCTTTGCGACCCCAGCTCGCCAGCCATGGGATTTTCCAGGCAAGAATACTGGAGTGGGTTGCCATTCCTTTCTCCAGGGGATCTTCCCCACCCAGGGACTGAGCCTGAATCTCCTTCATTGGGAGGTGAATTCTTTACCACTGGGCCACTGGGGAACCCCAGTCACTGTCATGAGTGAGTGAGTGAAAGTTGCTCAGTCGCGCCCCACTCTTTGCGACCCCACGGGCTATACAGTCCATGGACTTCTCCAGGCCAAAATCCTGGAGCAGGTAGCCATTTCCTTCTGCAGGGGAACTTCCCAACCCAGGGATCGAACCCAGGTCTCCCACATTGCAGGTGGATTCTTTACCAGCTGAGCCACAAGGGAAGCAATCCCTGTCATAAGAGGCACTCAACAGCCTGCTCAAAAGACCCCCATCTCCAGCACAAAACCTGAAACAAGAAGGCAGAACTTCACGCAGGATGACAAATTCTTCACCACTATGCACACATCTGGGAAAGCTCAGTGAATGTTGACTTGGGGGTTATTACACATTTTAGGGAGTAGGCTAATCTGTAAACACAGAATCTGCAAATATTCTGTAAGGATGTAAGTGTTAACATGAGTTGTCTCCAGGAAGGAAGACCAGGTGAGTGGGACACAGGGATGGCAGGGAGAATTCACTCTTGAGCTAGTCTTTGCTACTTTGGGGATCTTTGTAACAAGTACGTTTAGTATGTATCCAAAAAGATAAAAGTTTCAAGAAATTGCACCAGTGATGAGACTTGGCTAACTTGTGTAAGACATAAGACAGCCTTTTGCTCTAAGTAAAAAGAGGGTGACAACGTCAGCCTTGGCGGGTGGGGACTTCCCTGGTGGTCTGGGGGTTAAGACTCTGGGCTCCCGAGGCAGGCGGGTCCCTGGTCACGGAACTGGACCCCAAAGGCCATGACTAAGAGTTCAGGGGCCGCAACTGAGGTTGCAGATCCCATATGCTGCAGCTAAGACCCGTCCGAATCCCACGTGCTGCAGCTAAGACCCGCCCGACACGGTGAAATAAACCAAGATGTAAAAACTCATTGGGTGATGGGAAGGCTCTAAGAAGAGCTGTTAGGTAAAGGGTTTGGGGCAAGTGCCTGGCCTGTAACAAGCACTTGATAAAGAGGAAAGGTGTTGTGACTGATTTCCTTTCCCTCTCTCCTGCAGACCCTGACTCCTAAGGGGGAAAAGTCTTCAGTCTTCCTCCTGGAGACACCTTTGGCTTCTGTGACCCTGCTCACACCCCGGTCTTCACTAAATCCTCTCCCCACTTCATCCAGGACTACGCCAAGCGCTCAGGCTGCCTGTTGTTCTTCAGTCACCAAGTCGTGTCTGACCTCTGCGACCCCACCGACTGCAGCACACCAGGCTTCCCTATCCTTCACTACCTCCTGGAGTTTGCTCAAACTCATGTCCATTGACATGAACCATCTCATCCTCTGCTGTCCTCTTCTCCTCCTGTCCTCAATCTTTCCCAGCATCAGGCTCTTTTCCAACGAGTCACCTCTTCACTATATCCATTCTGCTCTTTAATAAACAAATAAATAACAAAGTCTGATTTTGTTCCACATGGCAATGGGTTCAGCTGCAAGGACCCTCCACCCCAGAACTCCCCTGCAACTGCCTGAATAGAGCAGGCCAGTTCTGGCCAACGAGACAAGGGCAAAAATCGTCTTGGCATTCCTTCTTGAATAAAAAGCAGAGCTGCATTAGGAGGCACTGGGCCTTCCCTTCTCCTTCCTGCCTAGAACATGGGTGTGATGTCTGGAAGAGCAACAGCCATCTTGTGACCATGAGGAAGATAGCCTTACACTATGAAAGGAGAAGAAGAAAGAAAAAAGGAACTCACGGCTTTGGTGAAGTTACTGAGCCATCAGAGTCCATCCTGAATTAGAGAAGAAAAAATTAAGCCCTTACTCACTTAGAGCACCGTGGTAGGTTTTTCTCATCTGTGCAATTGAGACGTGACTAAATCGACATTACTCCCCACAGAAAACTCAAGCGCAGAGGATGTGGAGGGCCTTCATCTGCCTTCCTCACTCCCCAGAAAAGTCAGCTCAGGTCACAGGCCAGCCACCACCAGGGTGCTCCAACTTCAGCCCCAACCTCTATCCCCAGACCCAGCTCGCAAACAACGCTGCCTGAGGCTCCCAGACCTCTCGTGCTCAGGCCACCGCCTGTCTCTCTCTGCCCACAAACAGACTTCTGCTCCTGATCCCTATTCAGGGTCCTGGTTACCATCCAGCCACCCCATAAAACAGGGTCGGCCTCACAGGCCACTTTGATCTGCCCTTCGCAGCTCTGAGCCTCAAATCCCGCATCTCTAAACTGAAATGATTACAAGACATGTTTCTCATGGGGTGTGGTGAGAGTTACATCACACCACTGGGCCTCCAGCCGCTTTCCCGGGAAGAGAATGTGCTGACCGAGTGAGCGCACAGATCCAGGGGGGCTTAGCAGTTAATCATGACCTTGGACACAGCTGCCTGGATTACACGTGTGTGCACATGGCTTTTGGCAGATTTCGGTTGTTCTTAGTTTAAGGCGACTGGCCGGCTCTGTGGGCCTTGGAGAAGCCAGAGGAAGCGGTGCTGAGATGGAGCTGATCTGCATTCCAGTTGCCTGCTAGGCGCTGCTCTCAGGCTGGGGGTGAAGCAGCGAACATGTGGTCAAAGCCCCAAACATTATTATTTCTTTTGGACAGAAAAGTCCACTCTATTTCAGAGACTGGCAACTGGGGGAGAAGGTGGCTGTTACTGTTGTTCAGGCCCTCAGCCATCTTCGACTCTGTGACCCCGCGGACTGCAGCCCACCACGCTCCCCCGTCCTTCACCATCTCCTGGCGTTTGTGCAAACTCATGTCCACTGAGTCGGTGATGCGACCCAATCATCTCATCCTCTGTGGCCCCCTTCTCCTCCTGCCTTCAATCTTTCCCAGAATCAGGGTCTTTTCCAATGAGCTGGCTCTTCGCATCAGCCCCAAAGTATTGGGGCTTCAGCTTCAGCATGAGTCCTTCCAATGAATATTCAGGGTTGATTGGTTTGAATCTCCTTGCTGTCCAAGGGACTCTCAAGAGTCTTCTCCAACACCATAGTTCAAAAGCATCTATTGTTCGGCGCTCAGCTTTCTTTATAGTCCAACTCTCACATCCATACATGACTACGGGAAAAGTCATAGCTTTGGAGAAGGTGAATTCATGTCCAAATGCTGACTCCTCCACTGACGATCATGGAGCACAAAAGGGGAGTCTCAGGGGTGCAGAGGTGGAGGAGGGGCCGCACGCAGACACAGCACAGTCGGCTCTGACAGCGTCCTTCTCCCCTGACCCTCTCATTTCCTACTGGAGGAGAGCTGGTGAGCGATGCCGTGAGTTTCAGGTGAGCAGCGAAGGGACTCAGCCCCGCATATACACAGATCCACTCTCCCCCGAAGCCCCTGCCCTCCCATCACCCCGCATATACACAGATCCACTCTCCCCGAAGCCCCTGCCCTCCAGGCTGCCACACAGCACTGGAGAGAGTGCCCTGTGCTCTACAGAGGGTCCCTGTTGGCTTCCACATCCCACACTCTCTCACTCTCCCGTTCCCCCACCCTTCCCCCTTGGCAACCATAAGTTCATTCTCTGGGTTGTATAGAAAATCTTGAGAGGGAAAAAACAAGAAAATGTCAGAAGCTACTGACCCTATGGAAATGGAAAGGATTTTTACTGTTTTTCTTTGTACATTTCTGACAATAGTTTGAGGTTTATCAACAATTGCATATTATATTTTTAATTTAAAAAACTTTAAGAAACTATTGTAATCATACCACCCTTACATAAGTAATTTTAGCAATATATACATGAATCTCTCTCTCTTTACACACACACAC